>JADRCO010001676.1:0-17665 GCA_021464525.1 Rhizophagus sp. LPA8_4_AMF | reverse complement strand
TATCTTTTTGTTAATTATTCTTGATGTGATTCTTTGTTTTTATTACCATTGATATGATAGTTTTTAGAACTTTTTATCTTAATTTTGCCTTTTCCTTTTAATTTTGCATTTTTTTAATAACATTTCATTTGCCTTTTGTACTTAATTTTATACAAATAAAAAAAAGTCATATTATTACAGCATATGACTAAATATTATATAAATTAATTGTTGAGTATTTTTTTATTCAGTTAAATAAAATTTTTTATTTTCATGTGCACTGTTTAACAAAAAAGTTAGCCAATAAAAAAGTTTTTTTGAATCATGTGATGTAGTGGCATAATTTAGTAAAGTTGTTTTTAAATATTTACTATAACTGTTAACATAATTAACAGGTGAACACTAGTTGTATTAAAAATGATAGCTTTGATAAAGCTATTATCAAGCTCAGTAAGAGAAGCAGTTTTGTCATAGTCTTCTATTATCACCCCATATTCTTGCTTTAATATTTCTTTCAAGTATTTCTGTTCAGTTTTATCATATAATCAAGCAAATATAAGGAGTTTATCATTATCGTAAAAAACTTTTTCCATAAGTGAAGGTGTTCAGCCATAACTAAGAGTCCTGTTTTTTCATTTTCATCCAGATTTTATAGTAAAAGAGACCCACACTTAAATTTAAGATAGGAAAAAAACTCTTGTAAAGTTAGTTTTGAAGTACTTTCAGATATTTTAATAAAGGATATTATGAAAAATAAAATTTTTCTTTTTGCAAATTTGTGGTTCAGAGGATTATCAGAAAAAGTTCTCCAATTTTTCCTATATATTTTTGAATAATTATTAGTTTTAAATTTTATCAGTTTATATATCAGATTTTTATTTTAATTTTTAAACTTTATTTCTTTGTAAAGAAACTGAACTCTTAATAAATAGAATTTGTTTATTGTTTTAAAAAATAAAAATGTATTTGCATAATTTTATAATAATAAGAAATAAAGTACAGTGTAAAATAAAAATTTTTTGTTTTTTTATGTTATTGTATTATTGAATACAACCTTTTTTTTTTGTCTTTCTTTTTTTTAAGTCTTTTACTATTTTTTATCTGTTAAAGCCTATTGAAGTTAAACTATTTAGGACATAAATTGATTAGCATCTGAACTCATGATATAGCTATGAATGCTAACCCTGTTGTAAACTCCTTGACACCAATATTGATATTAGCTTTTTCACATCAGCCCTTGACTTTTATGTACAGTTATTGCCTATACTAGACATATTAGTATTTGAGTTCTGAAACATGTCTGTTATCAGAACAACTTCTTTATCCTTCTGACTCGTTATAGTCAGAATTGAAAAAGTATAGTGTACTAAGCAAAATTTTAGTATACTATTATACAGTATAGTACAATACATACAGTACATTATACTATTTTTTATTATATTATACTATTTATATAATAATATAAGAACAATTTTTATGATTTTTTAACATCTAGTAAACTGATTTATACAATTATTTTTTTTTTTTGTAGCATTTATTAGTAAGTTTTACAAAATAAAAAAATATTTGTTTAAATTGGACTATTAGATTGTAAAATATTTGCAAAAAACAAATTTGAAAAAAATATAAAAAATATACTGTACTAACTGTACTGGTACAATGCAGTACACTTTTCAACTCTAGTTATAGTTTGTCTGTTATATTTTTCAAAGTTTATAAATACTGCTATAGAAAGTGCTGATAGACCTTATTTTTTGAACAATATGTCATTTAAAATGCTCATCAATCTGTTAACCAACTTTACTTTCACTCATATATTTGATATTAGTATTATACAATAGTTTTTTGCCAGTGATATTTGAACTTTGAGTTCCTTGGTTATGTTTGAATTTACGCATTTAGCCTTTCTTCTACTACTATATACTGCGCTAATTTTGCTATTAGCTGATTCAATTTTCTGAGTATTTAATATTGACTTTATCTACCTCAACACATTTTATATGTATAAACACAGAATCCTGAAATTTGTCACATTCAACTCTATTTGGATTCTCTTCAAACCTACTTGTAAGAATATTCCAATTGTTTAATATACTTTTTCCATCTCATAATCTCAAAAATATCTTTAAATCCCTGTTGCTCATTTTCTGATTGCTATTAAATAATGTCCAGTTCGTATATTTCTTTGAATTGATTATATACTGCTAATTTGTTACTTGACAATTCGTTTAGTAATGTATTACTTACATATAAGATTGCTTGTCTAAACTTCTCCAAAATCCTACAATTAGTTTCTTTAAAATTTTACTATAATTTTATTATAGTGTTGACAAAGTTTCAGCAGTTTTACTTAAGATTACTTGCCAAAACTAAGGAGTTTCAGCATGCTAAAACTGCTGAAAGTACTATAACTAGATTTTGGCAGACAACCAAAAATGCTGAAATGCTGAAACTGCCAAAACTGTTTTGGCGTTTTAGCATAATATATCATATGATAAACTTATAGTTTTGGCATTTACTATAATCTGCAGTTTGCAGATTTCTGATCAGTTTTGTGTCAGGTCATATGACTCATCGAACCAATCTACTGATCATTGATAATCTTTTTTTTTAATATTTTTTTTTAAAAAAATTTTTTTTGTACATAGGGTTGCCGGTGAACCAGACTTTGGAATTGAGGTAAATGGAGAAGAAGGGAGGTTTATTTATTAATTTTTTTAAAAGAAACATTTCTAACGTTTCTTCTTTACTTTTTTGTAAGTTACCAGATGAATACTACGAATCAGACTTTAGAATTGAGGTAAATGGAGAGGGAAGAGAATATTTATTATATTTTTTTTTAAAAGAAATGTTTCTAACATTTCTTCTTTCTTTTTTGTAGGGTTGCCAGATGAATACTATGAACTGGACTTTGAAATTGAGATAAATAGAGCGAAGAGGAATATTTATATTTTTTTTTAAAAAAAACGTTTATAACGTTTTTTCTTTACTTTTTTGTAGATTGCCAGATGAATACTACAAACTGAACTTTAAAATTGGGGTAAATGGAGCAGAAAGGGATATTAATTATATATTTTTTAAAAGAAACATTTCTAACGTTTCTTCTTTTCTTTTTGTAGATTACCGAACGAATATTACAAACTGATTCTGGAATTAAGGTAAATGAAGGAGAGAGTGTGGATTTATTTGTTTTTTTAAGAGAAATGCTTCTAACGTTTTTTTCTTTTTTGTAGGTTGCTGGACTTTTGGTAACAAGACGAATCTGGATTTACGTAAAAATAATGTAAGAAGGAGACTGGGGTTAGAGAATTCTTTTAATATTAAAAAAACATACTAACATTTCTTATTTGCTTTATTTTAGATTGCCAGACTTTTAGATGAACCTGGACTTAGAATATTTAGAATGTAAGTTTTGAGAAAGGGTTGGAATGAAATTTTTTTAGGTTGCTAGACTTTTAGTCAAAAAATTTTTTTTATTACAATAAAGTAAAAATATTAAATAAACCATATTGCAATAAATTTTCTAAAAAGATCAAAACCATACCAAAATTCATATAAAATATTAGTATCAGTTATGCCGAAATTATGTTAAAATGCCGAAACAGTTTCAGCAAGTTTTGGTATTTCAGCAGTTTCGGCAGTTTTAATAAGAAGTTTCAACTTTTGGCATTAGGCCAAATGAGTTTCAGTAGGCAACCTTAGTTTCACTATTTATAATAAGTTTTAGCAGGTTTCGCTTTTTTCCAGAGTTTTGCCAACTTTTTAATAAGACTTTCATATAGTTTCAGCAAAGTTTCGCAATTTTAGCATTTCGCCAACTTGCCAAAACCCTTTAGTTTTTCCAGTAACCTTACTTACATACATAGATAGGTTGAGTACTAGAGGAAGTTGATCAAAGTCGCCAAAAAATATTACTGATCATTCATCAAAAGGTTCATTTTCAGTTTGTTTTCTGAAAATGCTTGTCTTAACCTCATATCAATTATACCTAGCATCCTTCATCCTACCATACTCTTTTCATTAATTATAAAGTAACTTACGTTTGTACTTTTTCTTGCAATTTTTTTAAATGGATGCCATTTAAGTCATACTTTTGTTGTTCATTATCAGTATGGAAAGGGCTGAATGAATAGTCGCTCTATTAATATTAAATGCAGTCACTCTTATTGGTATACTGTATTTTCCTGCCAACATGTGAATAGAGTTCCAAATATGCAATCTAAAATAAACTATATTGACTTACATTAACCTGCATAATATAAATAATACAATTAAAAGTATTGTAAAAATTTGAATTACTATATAAATAATACTTTAAAATTGATCCAAAATTTTGACCTAATCCAACCAACCCAACCTGTTAGGAATTATACTTGTAAAGTCATTCTCATATTGCTCTAATGATAAGGATGGCCTCAAAATTGATTTGGCAAAATTCCAAAATCTGAAATTTTGTTAAAATTAAATCATAATTCTAGTTAAATAACAATTTCAGCCAAAATGCATAATTCCAGCTAAAGCAGATATGATCATCATTTTCTTTTTTAGTGATATCTATTCAATAAAATCCATTTTTGTAGTAATAATTTGAGACATTGTGTAATATCAATTTTCTTTTTAGGGAATTTTATAATTCTTGCCAGAATTATCACATAATTCTGACCAAATTTACAAATTTAATTTCAGAATTTCAAATTTCAGAATTTCAGATTTGGCTGAAATTATGGATTACAGTTTCAGCATTTTGGCAATTCTGATTTATTTCATTTTTAGGACCATTTTTACCTAATAAGATAAGACTTTCTGATTCTCACAGTTCTCATAGGATCCCAAACATCTCTTATACAACTCACAAGTCTTATGAAAAGTCATAATACTCATTTTACACTTATCTTATACTTAAAAAACTTATATAATATTTATATCATAATACTTATTTCATATTAATATTTAAAATCATACCAAAATTCTAAGGTACTTTATAATTATAAGTATTTCAAAATACTTACAAAAATACTAAATTATACTTATCTGTCATTTATTGTATACTTAAATTTTTATAGGTATATTATAAATATTTTATAAAAGTGATTTATATTTTAGAATGTCTATGATATTCTAAAATTGTGATAATAGATAAAAATTTGTAATAATTTATTAGTTTTTAATATATTCTGAGGTTATAAATTTCTACTCTCAAAGCTATTACTCTATACAGTCTTCCTTGATATAATAAACCTATGTTTTAGCCAATCAGACCTTTGTTATAAGTAACTTCTTATAAAAAGTATTTATACTTAAAATATACCTATAATATTATTTAAATAACTTAAAATAAGTATTAATTTTAATTTGCGATATACTTATACTATATTTAAAATTTATCTAAAATAGTTCTAAAATATACCTTTAATATACTTGTAGTTTGCCCAAATACTTAAATTATATTTAAAATATACTTAAATTATAATATAAGTATATTTTTTATATATATTAGTAAATTTTTTAGTACGTAAATCTCTAGAGATTCTATAAGTTACTATAGAATCCTTGGAGACATTAGTCAAAATAAGACAATTTGGAATATGATAAATCGGCTAAAATTCAGCTAAACTTTGGCTGATCTGCAGCACAATTCAGATTAATTTAAGAATTAACCAAAAATCAACTAAAATTTGACATGATGATTTATGATTAAATCTTTTCATAACATTGATGCATATCATTTATGGTCAAATTGTTAAATTTATTATATCGTAAATATATATATAAAAGTTAATAATAAATAAAAACTAATACAACAATTAGATAATTATGATGTACTAAGCCGCAGCCACAGTAAATTTAATCTGGCTTATCAATTAGTTGATCTATTTATTATTGAATTTAGACTTTATTTAAACTAAAGTTTCAAAACTTTATCTTCATCTAACTTCTCTTTTTATCTTTAATTTCTAAACAAAACATTTCAGATTTTTTTTTTGTTTAATTTTTTATCAGAATATTAGTTAATGTCTGATTTTTTAATATTTTTATTTTTTACGAAACATTTCATTTAATTTTTTTTAAGTTTTTCCAACTTTCATATAATCCTCTTGCCGATTTTTTTTATTTTTTTTTGCAAACCTATTACTTTAAAAAAAACAGTTTCTAACATTTTTTTTATATTTTTTGTGCAGGAAATCAGTTCCAACATGAATACTGATATTTCAGGTAAACTTTGAAAAAAAATTTGAAACTTTATAAAAAAACGTTTTTTAATAAAAAAGTTTTTTTATATATTTATTATCCAGAGCAAATGCGAAGGATTATATATATTTTTGAAAAACTATATCAAATAGTATCACGTGATGATATCTGGTTGTCATGTTTTTTAAATTTTGTGCTACATTAATAATAATAATAATAAAAAATTATCTAAAATTAGAATTGATATGATTGATAATCTTGATAATCAATAATACTGTATACTGTTAAAAATTATAGTGTGAAAAACAAATAGAACAAAATTTAAATTTTATTTGTTGTTAGATTTTATATTGTTAGATCTATATTTGTTATCTACAACAAAAAGCGCTCAGTTTCCTGGTATCATAGAAACTAATCATTTTTCTTCGTCAACCCTTTCGCATAGCCTTTTGCCTTCTTTAATGCGCTGAATTCTCTCAAAGCTAAATGGTTTAAAAGTAGATCTTCTAGCGCACATACTTGAGACACTGCCACAAAAGAAATTCCTGCAGTAAACTCTTTATCACCAAGATCTATTACAGCCTTATTTAATGTGAGACCCTAACTTTTATGCATCGTAATTGTCTATGCAAGACAGACAGGAATTTGTATGCGTGAACATAAAGCTCTGGATTTACCAGTCCAGATGCGTTTAATTGATGCAATTGGTATAACTCTTTCACCCTCTAAGCTAGCAATAGTAGGTTCTTTGTAATTGTCAAAAGAGATCAGGACTGCTAGGGAGATAAGGTGATCCTTAGTCTTCTCCAAATATTATATCTCAGACTGTTTCTATCAAACCATTGACTAGTCCGCTTTCTGTTTGCAAGTTTGCCGTTAACATTACTCGTGCACCTCTTACAAGTAATATATGCGTTTCAAGACCATGCGTTATATCTGAATCAGCTTTTTTTGCTTCGTTACCTTCTGAATGTATAGCCTGAATTTTAGCAACAGGAACATCTGAAGATTAAAGCCAATCCATATTCACTGCATTGACTTCAGACCACTTTGTTAGAAGGACCAAAGTGTCAGAGAAATTATTACAGTCTGTTATGCCAATCTTATCTTCAATTCGTGTGGTAAAAATTTTCTAATCATCTATAGTAAATTCTCCATTACGCATCCTCAAGAGAATATTTCTGAATTCCTGTTGCTCTTTAGAATTTCCTGATTAATGCTAAATAGTCTTAAGCTTATACACTTCTAAACTTTTTGTATACTGCAAGACCACTATTGGACAATGCGTCTCACTTAGTATCAGCATACATAGGAAGATCAAGAACCAGTGGAAGCTGGCCGAAGTTACTAAACATAATAACTGATCTTCTACTGAATGGTTCATTATTATACTCTGGAAAAGCTTGCCAGAGCTGCATGTTGATTAAAGCAAGTATTCAGTGACCAACTATACTTTTCTCATCAATTATTACATAACTCACATCTTTTAATTTATCCTATAGTTGCTTTAGCCATTTACCATTAATTTCAAGATGCTTGGAATCATTAATTATTAGTATTGCTAGCCCTAAATGTATCATTGTCCCTTTAATATTAAAGGCCACAACTCCTGTTAACGTGAGTATAACTATAGGTGACTTGAGTCCAATTCCTACTATTTCTTGAAGTCTACATCAAATTGCTTTAATTAGGTAGGTCTTTTCAGTTCCCGCAGTTCTCATTATAATTATCCTTAAAGGTTCAACTTGTTATCCTACAAGCGCATCGTAGTAATGGGATTCTATTCTCCTGAATAATATTTTTTATTTATCATTTAGTGTCTGATAATCTACTATTATATTTTCTTCTTCACCATTGATCCTAGAAATTGAATTTACAAATGTATCAGTATTTACGAAATTCACATCAGAATACCGCTGCCTTGAATCATTGATCTAGTCATAGTTCCTATCCATGTCTCAAGATCCTAGATCAGAGGAACAATCAAAATAAGGACTTGGACCCATTTCTGCAAGTAACATCCAATCAGGTCAAAATCCTTCTTGCTTATCATCGTCAGTAATTAAGTCCTCTTCTTTTTCATCAATTATTTCACTTTCCGCATCATCTATAAGTGATTCAAGTATATCAATTGGGTCAGCATTGATTTCCTCAAGATGGTGGCTATACAAGGTTAACTACACGATGGTACCATTTTCTGTTAATTGCTAAAAGTCTCAATGATGAATGTGAAGAACAACTTTTACACAACAGAATTCTTTCCATTAAGGACCTTCACGTATTGGTGATGGCTGTGAAAAAATACGGATAATATTTTTCCATTGACATTTAGTCCATCGATTTTTAACCAGTTTGTATGTTAAATAAAGTTGATATAGCATGAAGTCCTTAAGTTTAATAGGCCGGTCCCAATATGTCTTCAAAGGTGATTTTTCTGTTCGTCTTGAATCATTAATCATAAGAGAATCTTCTGTTTCTCTGGTACCACAAATCCATCTCAGTGCTTCCTTATTAAGATTCAAGAAAACAAATTGTTAACTTAAATGATAAAGTGGAAGACCAAGAAGAATATGACAAGCTTCTTAGGCAGAGATATCTCTTTTCGCAATACTATGCAGTAATAGCTTTTGAACTGAAGTAAGTAACGGATCTTCTGGCTGACTTTTACTAAGGATTCAATTCAATATATTTAAAAAAGCTGCTGAACGTGACTCCGCTTTGCTTGCATACTTCAAGATGTATTGCAAGGCAGCGTATATACCTAGAATTGGCTTTAAATCCATGTTAGCTCACCATTCTTGTAATTGGAGTCAATTATGTAGATTAATATATTGATCATTTTGTGCTATTATGAGTTCTGGTTGCTCATAATCATCATCTCTCACAAATGTTTGTTCAATAATTTCTTTGGGATATCCAAATCTGCAAACCTGTTTACCTTCTCGATTAATGCAAAAATAATAAGAAGGATTACATCTGATATGTCTTTATAATTTATTAACCAAATCGATGTAATCTTGCTGGTCATCATGTAATTCTTTGTTTTTCTTTTAACACAGATGCTGTTCAGGAACAGGCATATCAAGTCCTGGATTTATTGTGATGACTAGATTATTAAGGTATTGCACAACTTTATTCATCACGGTTTTATTTTCCTCCATTTGTTTCCATTCTATTTTGGGTGCATTCCTTCTTTTTCCGATTCTATGCACATGAATACTGCCACGATGTTACCATTCAAACCTGTACTACCAATCCTCCAAATTTCACAGTTGTTTTAGAACGTCATTAAAAAATATTTTAAATCGCTTACTGAAAAACCAGACTGCGATATGAGAATTGTCAACAATGTTTTGATGGTGGTATTTAGCCGAAGTTTTAGAATTACCGCTAGATGGCATAAGCTTATGTAATTCAGGCCAGTGCAAATCAGCAGCACTAAATGTAAAGAAGATCAAACCTTATGAATCTATTTGTTTAATCATATCATACAGTTCGTTACTTCGTTCATTTCAGAACTGACAAGATTCACGTAATCCTTCTCCAAACTGCATGATTTTATTGGCTATACGATTATTGCCTTAGATAATTCTTTCCTGAAGATCCAAAATGGTAATTTGATCATTGATAAGGTTTTGTTTAACGTATACCTTCCCTTCTTGTAGTGCTTGCCAACGCATTTGGGAATTCAGTGCAAAATACCGCCAATAAGTGTGGCGTACAAATCTTCCATCTTTATATAGAAGAAGATGCTTGAAGTATTCGGCAGGCTTGACATTTCTAATCCGCTTTGCATGAAGATCTACATTTCCAGTTGGATATAAAGATGGAAATGCGCATGTGATATATCCTGGTGTTTAAAATTCATTAACAGGATTACTTTTCATTTGTGGCCATGTAATAGGATGATTATTATCCTACATTCAATCAAGAGTATTTTTAATAGCAACGTCTTCGTAATGCGCTGAAGGAAGATATGAGACAAAGGTTTGTGTAATCGCATCTTCATCATTTTTGAAATCTGATTTTTCATCAATATCTTGAAGCTGTTCATCAATTGGACCATCATTTGGTAAAGATCGAAAAACTTTATGATCAATCATTATATCAGCGTAATAATGATTATTTTCTCTTAACCAAATTAATGCACAGGCAACTTTAAGGCATCTAATTCTAAAATCTCTAGACGCTTTTGTATTACTTTCAGATTTATGACGTATGACTAAGACATCTAGTGATGATGGATGTCGAAGAAGTTTTGTGCTGACATCACAGGAAAAATTCTTGCAATTAACATTTTCTCAATTTCTGTAAGACCCTGAAGTTTATCAGGCACTTCTCCTGGATCTATATTATTGTCCGCTGAGAACTTTTTTGGAAGGTTCTTATTTTTTAAAGATATCATCTCGCTATGACAACACTGGCATTCTCCTTTTATCAGTGCTATAGATGGGAAGCTTTCTTTGCAGGTAGGACAATCAGCATATTTGAATTTGTTAACTTTGTCACGAAATTTCTTCAGAAGATTTTGATCGCTTTCACTTAGTGCATCAGCTACAACACATATTTTTGCACTATCTGCGCCACTATCCTGAAACTTTTGCTGCGGTTGTTGCTATTGCAAATTCAAGTCTTGATCCAGTACTGTATATTTTAGATATTCTTCAGGTAATTTCTTCATTCACGGTAGTGACTAAGACATTTTTCACATTGTTCATTTGTTTCCGCTGCTAGCTTTACGCGTTTTCATTTATTGTCATGTGTGACATGCACCTCTTGCTCTTTTGCGTTTTCTCTTGCTCTTTTTTGTTGCCACCTTCCACATTGCTTTGCAAGACATTTTTCACGTTGGTTAGGTGTTTCATTTTCTCTAGCTTTATATTTTTGAAGAGCATCACGACATGAATTTATTTTCTATTATGTATACTAAAGAGAAATTCTATAGTAGCTTGTATTTTATTTTTGTTAATTGAACATCACATATCATAATCAATACTTCAAATTACATTAATGTAATAAAAAATATGATTAATATGCAATTTTTATTAATTTTTTAAATTTTAACAATTGTTAATGAAATAATCACATGATACAAGTTCAACACATTTTATTTTGTTCTGTTTATTATATAAAATGCATTTTCATATTATATTTACTATATTTTATACATTTTTATATTAAATATTTTATTACACATTTACACATTTGACATATTGTCCCATTTATTAGTTATTTATCATGTTTTGTTATCTAATCCTAAATTGTAATTCTACAAATAAAATTTGATAAATAAGGTGATACAAGATTTTTTTGCTCTGGACTCTTAACAGTTTTCATTTCCTAGTATGTAGGAAATTGACTTCAACGTAAATGCTGATATTCCAGATAAGTTTCAAAGCATTTATTTCAAAACTTCTTTAAAAACATTTTTTAATATTAAAAATGTTTTTTTTCTTATATTTTATATGTAGGAAATTGGCTCCAATATGGATGCTGATATTCCAGATAAGTTTTGAAATATTTGTTTCAAAACTTCTTTAAAAATATTTTTTAATATTAAATACATTTTTTTCTTATAGTTTATATATAGAAAATTAGCTCTAACTATATATGGCCTAGTAATTCTATATTTATGTATAAATACATAATTCGTAATTCTGGTAATTAATTACCAGGATTTTTAAAAATACGTAAATATGTAAATAATTATGTTATGTATAAATAATTATGTAAATCTGGCCAAAATTAAGATTTTAGTTAAATTATATTTAATATATTTTAGTTTTTGAATCGCATCTCTATCAATATCTATCATATATAGAGATATGATCTTACTATCATTCGATTCATCTTAATGAGACGATTCAAATGATACTAAAATCATCAAAATCTGATCATTAGATCAGTCTCTGATATTAAAAATTATTAAATAGTTTTTGAATTGTATCTCTGTCAATATCTATCATAGAGACATGATCTTGCTACCATTCGATTCGTCTTGGTGAGGCGATTCAAATAATACCAAAATCGTTAAAATCGGATCACTAAATGTTGAGATATATATAAAAACATATTTAATTATTTACATTATACATAATTATTTATGTATTACGTAATTATTTACATATTACAAATTATGAATTATGTTTTTGGCCAAGGAATTACTAGGCCATGTATAGCTCTAACGTGGATACTAATGTTTCAGATAAGTTTCAAAAAAAAAATTTAAAACTTTCTTAAAAAACATTTTTTAACGTTTTTTATATAATTGTAGGGAAATTGGTTCCAAAGTTGAATATTGAATCCCAAGGTAAAGTTTCAAATTTTCAAATCTTTAATAAAAAAACATTAATTTTTAACAATTTTTTTATTTTATTGTAGGAAATCGGCTCCTACTTGGATACCAAATTTCTATAGGTAAAGTTTTGAATTTTCAAAACTTTAAAAAAATATTATTTTTAACATTTTTTTATATATTGTAAGGATATCAGCTCCTACTTGAATACCAAATCCCAGTGGTAAGTTTCAAAATTTTTTTTCAAAACTATTAAAAAAAAAGTTTTTTTTTAACGTCTTTTTTATATTATTGTAAGGATATCAGCTTCTACTTAAATTCTGAATTTTCAAAGGTAAAGTTTTGTTATTTTTAAAACTTTAATAAAAGAATGTTAAGCTTTAACGTTTTTTTATATTTTTTATAGGGAAATCAGCTCTGACTTGGATATCAAATTCCCAAAGGTAAAGTTTTGTTATTTTTGAAACTTTAATAAAAGAACATTAAGCTTTAATGTTTTTTTTATTTTTTTATAGGGAAATCAGTTTTGACTTGAATACCAAAACCTCAAAGGTAAAGTTTTATTATTTTGAAATTTTAATAAAAAATGTTAACATTTTTTTTATTTTTATTGTAAGGAAATCAGCTCCTATTTGGATATCTAGTTCCCAAAGGTAAATTGAGGAAACTTTTCGAAACTTTAAAAAAAATGTTTTTTAACATTTTTTTTTATATTTTTGTAGAAATATCAGCTCTTACTTAGACACTGAATCCCAATGGTAAGTTTTTAAAATTTTTTTTTTAACCTATTAAAAAAAAATGTTTTTTAACTTTTTTTTTATTTTTTTATAGGGAAATCAGCTCTTATTTGGATACTGAATTCCTAAAGGTAAAGTTTCATTATTTTTGAAACTATTAAAAAAACTCATTTTTTAATGTTTTTTTTATATTATTATAGGAAAATCGGCTCTGACTTGAATAAAAAAATGTGAAGTTTTAACGTTTTTTTATTTTTATTGTAGAAAAATCAGCTCCTATTTGGATACCTAGTTTTCAAAGGTAAAGTTTTGTTATTTTTGAAACTTTAATAAAAAATGTTAAGTTTTAACATTTTTTTTATTTTATTGTAGGAAAATTAGCTCCTATTTGAATACCGAATCCCAAAAGTAAGCTTTAAAGAATCTCTTTGAAACTATTAAAAAAATGGTTTTTGACGTTTTTTTATTTTTTTATAGGGAAATTGGCTTTAACTTAGATACCGAATTCTCAAAGGTAAAGTTTAGTATTTTTCAAAACTTTAGCAAAAAAAATGGTAATAAACGTTTTTTTATTATTTTTATTATAGGGAAATCGGATATCGAAATTCTAAGGCAAGTTTTGAAAAAAGTTCTCAAAATTATTAAAAAAACATTAAATATCATTTTTTTTTATATATTTATTATAGGGAAAACAGCTCCTACTTGGATACCTTTCAGTTTTGGATTTATTTTATTCTTAGTTTTTTAAGTGTAAACATAGATAGATGTAATAACATTTGATATTAATTTAATTGTATAATAAAATGTTGTGATAATTATAATATATTGCAGTAATAAATTATTTAGATTTTAAATAAATATTTTTTTTACTAAATTCTACCAAAATTTGAGCATTTTATCTTATCTGATTTGGATTAGTTTAATTAGTATATTTGGTTAAATTTTTACTGAATTTTTAATGATTCTTTGCCAATTTTTCTTTTCAGAATAATTCTAAGCAGTACCGAATGGCAAACAATCAGAAATTTCAAATCAGACATCTTTATTACCAAATTTGACCAAAATTTGGACATCTGATTTTTGTTCAATTTGGACTAGTTCGACTAGTGAGATATGGTATTTTATGGATTTCATAAAAATTTTTTAACAAATTTTAAGGGTCTTTTAGGATTTTATAAATTATAGGATTCTCAAGAATTCCTAATAAAAAAACTTTAAGGATTCTTAAGAATTATAATTTTATTTTTATAAAATGATCTATGAATGTGTTACTATTTACATTCTGATGTCATATGACTTGATTTAAAAAAAATTTTAAAAATAACTTTTAATAAACTCTCTGTCACTAAAGTTCTGCATGAGCCGGCTTGAGCTGAGCTAGGGTCTGACTCAGCTCAACTCAAAAAATTTATACCAATCCGAGCCAAGCCAAGCCATAAATTTCTATGGCTTAGCTCGATACAAGCTGAGCTATAATAATTCTCAGCTCGAAATAAATGAGCCGAGCCAAGCTTTAATAATTTTGGCTCGAGCCAAGCTGGACTCGAACTACTTAATTTATTTTTGTGTCCCTACAAAAAAAACTGAAGAAACGTTAGTGACATTCAAAATAATAAAAAAAACCACGCTCCCCTCTCCCAATACTTACATTTCCGAATTCCAGACCAAAATGTGAGTCCAGGAGTCATCCTTAAAGAAAAAGAACAAAAAGGAACGTTAGTAATGTTCCAAAAATAAAAAAAACTTCACTTCCCTCTTCCTATACTTACATTTCTGAGTTTCAGACCAAAATGTGAGTCCAGAAGTTATCCCTAAAGAAAAAGAACAAAAAGGAACGTTAGTAATATTTCAAAAACAAAAAAAACTACACTCCCCTCTCCCTATATTTACATTTTCCCAAAATGTGAGTCCAGAAGTCGTCCCTAAAGAAAAAGAACAAAAAGGAATATTAGTAACGTTCCAAAAACAAAAAAACCGTGCTCCCCTCTCCCTATACTTACATTTCTCCAAAATGTGAGTCCAGGAGTCGTCCCTAAAGAAAAAGAACAAAAAGGAATGTTAATAACGTTCTAAAAACAAAAAAAATCATGTTCCCCTCTCCCTATACTTATATTTCCGAGTTTCAGACTGAAATGCGAATCCAGGAGTCGTCCCTAAAGAGAAAGAACAAAAAGGAATGTTAGTAACGTTCCAAAAATAATAAAATGCGCTCCCCTCTCCCAATACTTATATTTCTGAGTTCCAGGCCGAAATGTGAGTTCAGGAGTCATCCTAAAGGGAAAAAAAAAACTATTTTTTTTTTATAGTACTACTTTACTCATTACCTGATCTGCATCAAGGTGTATAAACTGATAGATAAAAAAATAAATAATTCAGATTTAATAAACCGATAAATAAGAAAAAAAATATCGGTTTAAAAAAACTGTTTAATTAAATCGGCTTAAAAAAACTGAATAAATAAATAAATTAAAATTAAAATTAAATAAAAACTATTTTTTAAATAATTATTAAATAATTATTTAAATTTTTTTAAAAAAAGATTATCGATCGGTAAATTAGATCGGTAAGTTATATGACTGATGCCACCTACCGTAATGGCGCAATTGATCAGAATCTTTATAAATAAACAATATTTTTTAGCGAGCTAGCTCGAGTTGGCTCAAACTAAATATATTTTAGCTCGAGCTTTTTGAGCCAAGCCCATTACTGGCTTAAGCTTTTTCAAGCCAGCTCGCGAACCATCAAGCCAATTTAAATATGGCTCAGCTTAGCTCAGCTTAAAAAGCTCAAGCTAGCTCGCAAGCTGGCTTGGCTTATGCGGAGCTTTATCTGTCACTTTTCACGCATAATTTCTCTTTTTCTTTACTAACATATTCTTTCTCTTTTCCTTCCTTTCCCCTTTACATGTTCTTTTCTATATATTTTTCTCTTTTCCTCTTTACATGTTCTCTTCCTCTTTCACATATTCTTTCCTTTTACTTATTTAGAGTTCCAATCTGTTAAGCTGATGGATAAACAGATAGGATGGGTTTTATATATATCTACATTATCAGGCCAAATTCAAATAAATATATTAGATAATTACCTTCACAGTATACAGTCAAAGCTCGTCATAGTAAACCCTTGGTTTCAGTCACTTTTATTTACTATAACGAATATTTACAATAGCGAAAAATCTCTTTATAGTAAACTTAATATAAAAATAAAAAAAAAATTCTTATAACAAGTATTTTTGAAATTTATTAATGTATATATTCATGCAATTACACATTTTAAGTATTTAACCTAAACAAAATAGTTATCTAATATGATTTGTTTTGCATTATCTTGAATTCGCCTATTAATTTTTGATCTTAAAGTATTAAGCGCCTTTAATTCTGTATAATTTGTTGTAATATTATCAGGCGGATTTTTAAAATATTTAATCACCTTTTCTAAACTATTTAAGGCTTCTCTATTAGTAATAACGTTTATTTCTTCTAGTGTTTCATCATCTTTTGCATCATCATTTTTGGCATTTGGAATTACTGCAGTTAAAATGTTTTCATCTGATAATTGTTCAATTGGTATTTCATCATCAATATGAATAAACTTTTTAGCTATAATAGGATCTTTTAAATTTATTTCATCAATCATATCTTGTAATTCCAAAGTAATTTCATCAATATCATCAATATCCTCCTGACCAGAATCATAATCTTCAAAATTAGGCAAAATACCTGTTTTTTTCTAACAATTTGTAATTGTACTTGATTTTATGATTTTCTATGCTTCATTTACAAACATTATAGCATCAAGAATGTCAACTGGTGCTATATCAGAACCATTTTCTTGAGCTAAATCATATGCTTCTACTCTATTTGCAACTAAAAGCTTTCTATACTGAGCCTAAAATTTATAAAATAATGATAAATAAATATTAAAGTATAATGAATGATTAATTATATTATTATTTATTATTACCTTAAAACTATTAATTATACCAGCGTCTAATGGTTGCAAGTGAGAGATCATGTTTGGAGGAAGGAAATGTACTTTAATATTTGATAATTGAAAAGTTACATCCATTAAATGTGTAGGTGCATTATCTGCTAATAATAATATATTACGATTTTGCTATCTCATCAATTGATTAAGTTTGTTCAAATAATCACGCTATACCAATACCTGCATCCATGCAGTACGGTTCCAGTAATCCAAACAGGCAAATCATCTTTCTTGATTCCTTTTAAAACACGTGGAGTTTGCTATTTATGTATTACTATACCAGGAAATTAATGCGGCGTAAAATTACGTAAGTTTTCGTGTATTCATAAACCTATGTAGCTTTACAGGACCTTCGAAATATTACGAAAGCGTAAGTATTCGGCACATTGCGACATAATCTTACGAAATTTTACGGCATAATCTCACGAAACATTACACTTTTCGAAAGTTTACGAAATGTAAATTTACGGTACATTAC
>JADRCO010001675.1:0-17667 GCA_021464525.1 Rhizophagus sp. LPA8_4_AMF | reverse complement strand
GTGTAACATAAATAATTACGCCACAAATCACATGATAGGGGGAGGAAATTTCCTCCCGGTTAAGTTTAGTAATTCTCATTTAATTAATAATTAAAAAAAAAAATATTATATATATATTTTATATTTTGACTTTATTTATAAAAAAATAAATGATAATAAAATAATAAAAATTAAAAAATTAAATAAAAAATAAAAAAAAAAAGATTAAGAAGGAAGTTTAAAGAAAATTTGATTTTATTAAACCAAAAATATAAATAATTTAGTATATATATTACTAATAAAATTTTATGTGACAGAAAATTGCTTTAAATTATAAGATTTTTAGGCAAATTTACTTATATTTTTGTTATATATTATATAAATTATATTTTTTACATATTTGTAGATAAATATTTTAAGAGTAAAATAATCTTTCATCTTAGATAAAATTTGATATTTTTTACTCTCAAGTTATAAATTGTTAAAAATATCAGAAATAGTATTTATAACCTTTCTTAATGTATTAAGTAAATTTATAGGATAGGTAAAATTACTTATAAATTATGATTTTAAAGGTTATATAAAGTTTATATTAAGTTTTATTTTAAAAAAATTTTTTTTATTAATAATTACATATTTTTTTTTTGAAAATGATTGGTAAAATATTGGCATAATATCATTTTTATATATTAAATTCAGAAAGGTAAAAAATCACTTAGGTAAGAAGTAAAAAACTTCATAAATCAAGTTAAAAACTTTGCAAATAAATTTATTTGCAAGATATTTGTAATATAATTTATTTGCTAATTTTGCTTAATGCTTATATAAAAATTTATAATTTTTGAAATTTTGCAACCATAATTGGTTACATTACAAATAAAGGGTTATAATGCAATATTTTTACTAATTTTTGCTATACTTAATATACTTATTGTGAAGTAATTTAAGTTCAAAAAGTTTGAAACAAATGTGTATATATTATAGTAAATAAGGTGATAATAATAAATTCAAGCTTTTTAATACAAAAATAAGTATTATTATAATTTGTATAATTTATAAATAGACTATATAATATATATATATGTAACAAATGATATTATAAATGATATATAAATTTAATAAACAGGTTAAATTAGTATTGGTATTTGGCTATAACTAGATTTTTTTGACCAGTTTGGCTGGTTAAACTGGCCAAATAGCCAATAGCCAATTCTGGGCAAATTGCCAAGTATTAATATTGGGTTAAATTTATTATCAAATACTTTATTATTATTACTAAATAATATATAACATTTTATATTTTTATACTTTATAATAAATTAATATTGCCTATTATATATTTCAAAATTTATTATACAATTTGAAGATAAATTTAGTAAAAATAATTTATTTAGTCTATTTTTGATATAATATAACAAATATTTCCAATTGTTTGCATACAATATTATAAAAATACTAGTTATTTAACCTATAAGTAGGTAAATATATAAACTAATATCACCAAAATATATAGGTTTCTTATCTTAATAAATAGGTTTTTTTTTAAGGTTCACTCATATTTGTTCTAATAAGAATTTCTTTTACTAAAAAAAAATTGCCCGGCTTTGATAACATTTTTAGGCAAAATCATTCTGATTCTGGTAAATTATTCAAATTATATCAAGTTATTATTATTATTATTTTTTTTTTTGTGCATAATCAGGACGATTTTATTGATGGCGTTTTTTATGCTTTGTTTAGATATATTTCTCCTAGATTATTACGTAATTTTTAAAACGATTGTGATTATGATTCATGATTACGTTAAAAGATTGATTACATGACAAGTTTAATAACAGGTTTTTTTGTTTTGAATGTGTGATTAATGACAGATCAAAAGAAACATCTTTTTGAAGAGTTATTGAATGTACGTAAATGTCATTTCTAATGGTGTGGTGTAATCCGTGTAATCAATTATTCTATTTTCAGTACAATCGATGCATTAAAAAAATATTTAAAAAAGTTATATTATATTCTTTTAACGGTTAATAAATCATTGTGGAGAAATTTCTAGTTTTGAGAAATAAACTTTAAAAGGACGAATTGATGGTCAACTGATTTAGGGACCCTTTTTTTTTTCTCTTTTTGAATTTAAATGGTATCATTTTTAAAAGTCTGCATAACCCTTATGTATGTATAAACAGGACTAATGGCAGCACGGGCTTTTTTTTTCGTTACTGACCACATTTTTTGCTCATAGATTCACGAATCACAGCATTAAAAAAAAAAAAAATTTTTTTAATACTATCATATAATGAAAACACAAAAGTCTAATTTTATCATTACTCGTTTAAAGAATTATTTATTTTATTTACCAAAAAGAAAAAAGACATTCACAAAAGATCTTATTTAGATACCTAAAAAGAGATAATTGCATCACTGAAAAAAAAAAAATATCAGTATTGACGGATAATTTTCTATTTTTACAAATTATACGAATAAGGATTTATCAATAAATGATTTCCTTAATAAATCGGAGTGTTCGGAATTTATTGTTCGGAGTTTCCGTTACCAATCAGAAATAATAAGCCACAATGATTATAGAAAAGGTGGCGTAGAACAAGCCACCTTTATTCAAACTTGATCAGTTTCTCGTTTTTAAAGGAAATGTAAAAGGGAAAGAAGGCTTTATTAAAAAAAAACAAATAAACAGAATTAAGTTCTAATGATACCATCAATATTTAATGGATTGATTTAAATTTCTAAAATTGTAAAAATAATTTTTTTTTTTCTCTTGAGAATTATTTTTTTTTATTAAAAAAAAAAGAATGAAAAAAGAACAGGGCTTATTATTTACAAAGATCAAACAGGAAATTACCGTTATTATAGTAATAAGTGAATGGTATGTTATGATATATGGGTAAAAAAAAAAAAAAAAAAAAAATTCTTTGTTTATTTTGAACTTTAAAAAAAAAAATGGAGTTTTAAAAGAAAGAAAAATGCAAGGGTGAATGCATCAGAATTAGGGTTAATACATTTATAGTTAAATGCAAAAGCGGGATAATACAAAATACAAGTTCAATTAATGTCTATTCAACCGAAAATGGTATTATTCATCATGATTATAAATTTAATGATGAAAACTTAAGGTCAAAGCGAAAAAAGAACTAAACGAAAGAGTTCTTACTATAGAAAGGATGAGTTTTCTTTATTAACATTAATTCAATTTTCATGAAACGTTTTATAATTTTAATAATAGAAATTTCAACGTGAAAAAAACCCTGAATTGTTTCAGCCTTATGTACTAATTAATTTTTTTCCTGAATTTTATTTTATTTTATTTTTTATTAAGAGAAACTTGTTTTGTCAACAATCAAAAATACATAAAAACAAATTTTACTAAATTTAAATTTATTGAAATTAGTATTATTCTCAAAATGTTAATTTTTAATGGAAGATACTGAAATCAATTAATCATCATTCTCAGAATGTTAATTAAAATTTTAATGGTTATGGAAATGATGGATTTATTATATGCGTGTTTGCATTGAGAATTTCTTTTTATTCGCGTCAATTAAATCAATTAAATCAATTAAATCAATTAAATTTTTTTTTTTTTTAAAATCGATATTAAAATGACCGATACATGCAAGCCCTTGTTCTTTATGTAATCCTACAATAAAACTGAAAAGATCCATCATCTTTCAGGTTAATGCATCAACATTATACATTAATTAATTCATATGTTTATAGAGAAATAAGGTTTTTTGTACGAGAATTATTTTAATTTTTTTATTTTTTCTCATTTGATTTCCCACGAAAAATGTTGAACCCTTAAAAAAATCATGGGTCTTTAGTTCGCGTAATCGATCATGGCATCGGTTATTATTTATTTTCTCACGGTTTAAAATTTCAAACATTTTAAAAAAAAAAAATTTTATCTGTATTGGCGTACTTTACGTATTTTATGAACTCACGCAGTTATGCAGCGCAGATATGATGAACGACAATCATGAGCGCAGTCATGAACCGGCAAATTTCATAAAAAGCACGTGCTTGAATAAATTTCATTAAATTCGGCCGGAATATCCATTTTTTATCAAATTTTTAATTTTGATCATTTGATCGAAATTCCATGGAATCTTGTTTCACTTTTACCAAAATGTTGACAGAGTTTTTCCATGATATATATAAATATATTTTAATAATACCGTTAATTTAAAATTCCAAACACGAAAAACTTAATATATTATTATGTGGGGGAGTGGGGGAGAAAAAAAAAAAAAGGAGAGGGAGAAAGAGAAATAAAAATCATTTCATTCATAATAAATAATTACAAATTTTAAATTACAAATTACGATGAGTTTCGATTTCAAATTGATTTTCCTTTTTCGTAAATGTGTAATAATTTTTTGATAATAAATATTATGTGCACCTGACCCAAGAATTTGTCGATCAACCTTTTTTTTTTTAAAATGGTTTAAATGTTTTTTTTTTTTTACTTTGTATTTTTATTCGTCATATTCATCAAAATTCATGATATTATTTCAAAATATCTTACTCTGATAAAATGTTCCAATTAGATTAATTCTAAAAAAAAAAAAAAAATCGTATATTTTAAACGCGTAACCAATGTGTACAATGTTTTTAATACAATTAATAATTTATTATTGTTCTCCACTATTTCTTCAAAAAACATGAAACAAATATATGCAAGAAACCTTTAAAGAAACAAAAAGAAGTCGCGCATTGAAATTATTTGATATACAATTTGACACATGGAAAGATAATGACGGCATATGTTTGGATGATCTCGAAAAAAAACAACCAAAAACAAAAAACTATTCGGACGAACCCTATCATGAAAAAAAAAATGGTATGATAAAATGCAATAGTTCTTTTTCTTTTTTCGCGTATCATATTATTATTATTATTCTCATTTGCTACTCGCGCATCTCTATTTACTATTTACATCTTTTTTTTTTTTTTCTTCTTCTTTATCTTTAATTTGTATTTCACAATAATATAAATAAAAAAGTAATCATCGTTTCACTAATTTTTTGCACGTTTTAAATTTCAAGATTCTTATTAGTAGAAATATTAATCCTCAGAAAAGAAAAAAAAAAATTTTTAATTACGGAACATATTTTAATTTATTTACCACTAGAAAAATTTCCGGATATACATAAACTTCTCGTTTTATTATCCTATTTTTAGGTATGATAATTTTTAAACGTAAATCATATAATAAGTTATAAACAATTACGTTATCAGTAAATAAAAGACTTATGAAGTTTATAGAAAGTACGCGTAAAAAATTATTGTAATATCTTAAAAAAGAGATTCAATTACCAAATTTGATATTTATAAAGTATTTATTTCGAATACCAGATATATTTTAAAGTTTATTTTGTATGAAATTAATGATGAATGATGAATGATGAATGAAAATGAAAATGAAAATATGAAATAAATATGAAATAATATGAAATATGATAAAAAAATAAAAAAAAATGAAAAAAAATAAAAAAAAAAAAAAAAAAAAAAGAATATTTGATTATTTGATTATTTGATTAAAAAAAAATATTTGATTATTTGATTATTTGAGCAAAAAAAAGTATTTGATTATTTGATTAAAAAAGTATTTGATTAAAAAGTAATAATGCATTTAATAAATTATACTAAATTACACTAAATTACACTAAATTATATTACGAATTGAATTTACATTTTTCTTGTTTTTCTACAACGTTAATAATACAAATCTTTAATAAAGAAGAAGAAAAGAATTTTTTTTTAAACTTTCGAACTTAAAAAAAATTTTTTTTTTTTTTATTAAATATTATATAAATAGATTAAAGTTTATCTTTTTCAAATGCATCCAATTATTTGCATACATCAAAACTTAAAATACATATAAATACTATAAAGAAAAAATTGATATATATAAAAACGCATTTAATTGCATTAAATTGCATACATATGTTATTTAGTATTGAGATGATAAAAAAAAAAAAAATTTATTTTTTTTTATTTTTCTTTTTCGGTCGCGTTTATAATTTTTTTTTTTTTGCTTTTCGGGATTTTTTTCCTTGATAATGTATGATTGTGTATGTAATTTAAACCAGTTATCAGTTATTCGAAAATGATTGATAAAGATTAATGAATTAATTGGTGTAAGTAATTATTTAATATTTTATATTTTATATTTTATGTTTGATATTTATATTTTATGTTTGATATTTATATTTTATATTTGATATTTGAAATTTAAATATTTAAATATTTAATACTTGATACTTGATATTTAATACTTGATATTTAATACTTGATATTTAATACTAGATGTTTTTATATTTTAATATTTGATGATATAAATACATATAAATAAGTATTCACTATAATCATAGATTCAATATATTCAATATATTCAATAGATCCAATATATTCAATAGATTCACTATATTCAATATATTCAATGTCAGTATATTCAATATGTAAATATTTATCTTACGCAACCTTTCATCTTTTTTATTTTTATGATTCCTGGATATTCCTTTTTTTTATTGGCGCAGCACAATGATAATTGAGTACAAAAAAAAAACAATTTGGAGCACCCTCTAAACGTTTGCCCAAAGAACGGGAACAATAGAAAAGGATTGCATAAATGTTTATATATCAAATAAATTTTTTTTCACGATTACATTATTTTTCTCGATCAACGAGGTTAATTATTTATAATATATATTATTCATATAATGTATTTCATATATTAAAATAAATTAAAAATTATTTAAAATTATTAACAATATTTTCTTTTCTTTAAAAGGTCGAATGATTCGGATCGGATTTAGTATACGTATTATAAATAAATAATCGTATAATACTGTATGTATAAAGTATTATTATTATTTATAGTACTAAACCTTATCTTATTGTATGTTACAACATAACAACACTAGTAATAACACAGTTAACACACTAACAACAGTCTAACAACACGTTATTTTAATAAATTTTTTTTATCACGAGAAAAAATGAGTTAAAAAACGAATCTCACAATTCTCACAATTCTCACATGACAATTTTTCTAGAAAAAAAAAAAATTTTTTTTTTTTTCTTTGTTGTAATTTGTTCAAGTTTCACCTAATCATAAGACCATTTCTTGAATGATTTGTTTATATTTTATGCACTCTGCATTAATTTTATTTTTAAATATTGTTTTTTACTTGGGGGATTGTTTTTTCTTTATATTGTTTAAAGAGAAAAAATGAAAAAAAAAAAATATTCTTATATACAGTTAAAATTTACAATTTACAATACAGTATATATATATATATATATAGTATTTTAATTTTTTTTTTTTTTTGATTGTTCCAAATTTATAGATTTTCTTTGACGAACAATATCTTTAAAGGCGCGTTATCGATCACGCGAAAAAGAATTTTTCTTTTTTTACCATACATCAACCCCAACTCGTATTACCCGTATTACCCTTCCATTCCCAGGTTATTACGCCCAAATTGACATATATGCCAAGTGTAAATAAATAGTTGGTACGCCAAGTAGATATATCTAGTTTCGGATAGTAACTTTACGCCAATGATTTAAGTCTTGATTTTTGATTTACTTTTTTAAACAGGGGTATGCTTATAAAATATGCTAAATGACAAAATAATATGCTAGGTAATAAAAAGTTAAAAATTACCGCGTTATTTAGCCATATTTTTAACCTGAATAATATATCAATGAATGAATTTGAATGAACAATGAATGAAAATGACAGAATTTCTAATTTCTAATTATTTTAGTCGCGTTTATTAAGTTTATTAAAGAATTTAAGAATATTTTTTTTTTTTTTTTTAGATAGGGAAGCCACAAAACTTAAATAATGCAAGTAATAATTGCTAAAAAGGGAGTAAATTAAATAGGGAAAAAAAACAAACACTTTTTGGTAAATATCCCTGCATACGCTAAAACATAAGCTATAAATTATTAATAATCAATCAAATCATATACACACCACTTTGCACGCGCTTTTTTTAAAAATAACATTTAACTATATGAGGGTAACACCATAAAGTTTTACAGTTTGATAAGTTCTTTAATTAATTTGCCGACATATTTATTGTTAACCAATATTTTGTGATACCGCAGCAAGACGTAAACTTTAATTAGAGAAGTTTTCTTTTCGGGCATTTGCGATAAAACGGCTGTTTATATTTTGGAATGATTTGTTTGTTTTTTTTTCCTTGTTACACATTTTATACTAATAAAGAGATAACATTTTTTACTTCTCCACATGAACATGTGTTCCTATCAGATTGGAATAATTTTTATTTTCCCTTTTTTAATTATTATTTTTTAGTTAATTTGGCGTTAAAATTAACAGCCACAACTCATCTATTATATACAGCCACATAACAGCCACGCACGTAATAACTAACACCCTAAATATTTTTGGGGTAAAACCTTTAGTTTGGTATAAATGATAATTTACATCTATCTAATCTATTTAATTTCATCTATTTTTTGGCCTGCATTTTTTATAATGCGTTATGATTATGCATTGCGTTTATCATTTTGTTCGATAAGAAAGTTTGATAAGCTGATTAGTTGAAATGATAAGAAGCCGATTACATGTGAGATAGATTTACCATTGACATGAAATGTTTTACAACGAAACTTGACATTTTATTTGACACGAGCGCGTTTGTGTTATTCGAAAAAAACCTTACGTTTTGTTGTTGTTTCGTGTAATACGAATTTTATTTCTTGCAAAATTTTTAAACACAACAATAAAGCAATCAATAAAGAAAATAACGATTTTAAGAAAAAAATACAAACAAGTATGTAAAAAAAACAATGCTTTTTTAATACTTTTCATTCAAGTCCATACCTTATTTCATCATTTAAAAATAACTAAAATGAGTAATCCGAATTTTAGACACCAATAAGATGTTATATTATATAAGAAAAATTCACGCGGGGGAGAATGTGTTTCAAAAAAATCCGATATTTTAAGAGAGGGAAATTTCTTAATTTGGTTATGTGGTAATATATATATATATTTAAAATTTTCTAATTATTATTATTTTATTATTATTATCATTTTTTATCAATTTTTTTTTTTATTATAATATTTTTATTTTTATTATTTTTATTTTTTTTATTTTTATTTTTTTTTATTTTTGTTCGCTTTTTTGTTTGTTTATCATTATTATTCATTATTATTATTCATTATTATTATTCATTATTATTATTATTATTTATTATTATTATTATTATTATTATTATTATTATTATTATTATTATTATTATTATTTATTTATTTATTATTATTATTATTAAAAAAAAAATTCCATAATTGAACAGATTATATAATATATATTGATTATAAAAATTACGAAACAATTCTGGGTATGTAGATACTGTTATTACTGTTACTGTTAAATGGTTAAATGTTGATACTGTTATTACTGTTATT
Source organism: Rhizophagus sp. LPA8_4_AMF (assembly GCA_021464525.1). Taxonomy (NCBI): domain Eukaryota; kingdom Fungi; phylum Glomeromycota; class Glomeromycetes; order Glomerales; family Glomeraceae; genus Rhizophagus; species Rhizophagus sp. LPA8_4_AMF. The sequence continues at coordinate 8,222 of JADRCO010001675.1, read as the reverse complement.
ACCGTATTACTGTTGATACTGTTATCACCCTTGTTACTACATATTATTTCCGTTGATACTGTTATTTCCGTTGATACTGTTATTACCGTCGTTACTGTTATTACCGTCGTTACTGTTATTACCGTTGTTACTGTTATTACCGTCACTGTTGTTATGTTGTTACTGTTGTTATTGTTGTTACCTAAAAACTTTAAAAAAAAGGAACCTAATTTACATATAAATACATTATATATCAGTTATGCCGGATATGCCATATTGTCCTTTTTTTAGTATTTTTATATGTACAGTATGTATTAATTATGGGATTACAAGGAATTACGAGGCTTTTTTTACAACGTAACAACAAGCAACAAAAGTAACAAATACGTAACAATCAATAACAATTATGTAAAAAAAAAAAATAAATCGTTACAAATAAAAAATAAAAATCATTACGAAAAAAAACGTGTTTTTGTTACAAAAAAAAAAAAAAATTTTTTTTTTTACCATAAAAACATTTCATTATTTTAGAATAGAAAGATCACTCATGTAACTGAAAGTTAAAGTAAAATGATTTGTTTATTATTATAAATCTATTTTAATTTTTTAATAGATTTCAAAAAGTTTATTTTTACATAAATAGATCATCTGCTTTTAGCGATTTATGGCGCAGTAACATTTAATGATCAATAACGGAGAAATTGAATTAATTGAATTTCAGGATTTTTTTTCATTCAATTAATTTAGAAACACGGAAAAAAAAAAAAAAATAATTAATAATTAATAATTGTGTTATGTGGGGGGAAGTCCTAAACATGCATCATAATATCATAATGAAAATGTTCATCTTACTTTTCTTAGTCTAGAAAGAATAAATTTATTTCAGATTACGTAAATATTATTATTAAATAAAAAGATTTTTCAGATTAAGTAAAAAAGATTAATTAAAAAAAAAAAATTAGTAAAAAAAAAGGTTAGTTATTTATTTATTTGGACTACCATAATTAAAATTGAAAGGATTAACTGGGATTAATTGGATTAATTGGGTTAATTGAATTAATTTTGGGATTAATTAGATTAGTTTAGATTTAATTATATTAATTGATATTAATTGGATTAGTTACTGATTAGTTGAATTTAAATTATATTAATTGGATTGGTTGTATTAATCGGATTAGTTGCGGATTAGTTAGATTTAATTATATTAATTGAATTAATTTGGGTTAATTAGGATTAAAAAATGGAACAAAAAAAAAAGCTTGAAATGTTGGTGTATATAAAAAGCGTGATTGTATATATAAAAGCGTAAATATAAAGAGCGTAATTGTAGTAGCGTAATTGTATATAAAGCTTAAAGTATATAGCGTAACTATAAAGCGTAATTATAAGCGTAATTATAGTGTAATTATAAAGCGTAATTATAAAGCGTAAAGTATGTAGAGTATATATAAATTATATAAAAAGCGTAAAATGTATATTTAAAGTGTATATATCATAATATATATATATATAAAAGTGTATATATATATTATTTAATTTTATTTAAAGTATATGTTTGAAACTCGATTCAATTCAGAACTTACTAAACTTCCCATTCACATTTCCTTTTTTTTCTTCTTAATACTTTATTATTTATTTATTTATTTCTTTCTTTCTTAAAAAATCAATCTTTTTTTTTTGCCACATGGAAATAAAATATTCTTTTTTTGAATTAAATAATCTTTCATAAGGAAATTATTCTTTTAAAGTTCAATAACGCAGAATAATACATTAATATCACGATTCAAAATTCCTAAATTGTTAAATAGTGTAATAATGAGTTCTTTTACCAATTTAATCCACTTCCTCCCTAACAATAAAAATAAAACAATAAAAATAAGCAATAATAATAAGGAAAAAAAATGGGACTAACCAAAAAAAGAAAATAGATTACGTAATTGATAATATATTTTTTTTTGATGATGGATACTTGTTTGATATTCAAAAAAGATTATGTAATAGAAAAAAAAATTTTTTTTGAGAATAGCTATTGAACGAAAATTTTTTATTTGTAAACGAAAAATTTTTTTTGAAAAAAGATTTTCAAAAAAACTTGTTTGTTAATGTAATGAATTCCGTAATATTGTTGCAATCTTAATGGATATGAAAGAACTTATTATTATTTTAATGAAAGATTATCAAAGAATAATTATTATTATATTACGCTTTGTTATACAACAATCCTATATTCTTAATGGACTGTTGATGAATGAGCTGCATAACCTAAAATCATTTAAGACATGATTTTGCATGTTTCCGTGTAACTTGTAACTATGATGATTGTGTGATATACAAATTTTCCACAATAAAAAAATGGATTATTCTTACTTTTTGTGCGCGCAATTGACCCGAAAAAAACTTTAACGGTTTTTTAATCAACGAAACAGAAAAAAAAAAAAAAGATTTAGTTTCACAAATAATAATGAAAATAAAAATTGCTTGGTCGAAAAAAAAAAACAAATTGTTTGAAAATTGGAAATTATTGGATTATTCGGATAATTAAATTATAAATACATTATGATAATTATTAATTAATTCATCATTTTTGATAAACCTTTTAGATAAATATTTATTCTTCTTTAAAAAAAGTTACAAATGAAAAGAAAGAGAAAAAAAAAAAAAAAAAATGAATTACAAATTGGATACGTCGGTAATGCCCGCCGATCCAATTCGATGATGACCGTCTAATCGCGAGTAATCTTTTTTCTTGTTTAACGAAAAAAAAAAATTTTTCTAAAACTTTTCTTTTTAATCCACTTATTATTAAATTACCAATCATTATTAATGTTTGTAAATAACTTCATACATTATTACCTTATGGATAATGGACGGTCAACTACTTCTCACACTATTTCTTAAAGGTAACCTCCGAGCATATTTTGAATTTCCTTTAATATTTTTTTGAACATCGAGTCGGGATAAACTTTCAATTGCTCAACACGCCATATAACCTAATTTATTGCGCGCTTTCTTTTGATGAATAATACTTTTTTTTAATAAACCAGGAATGGAAAAGAATTGAAAGTATCTTTAATTGGTGTGAATCTTAAAACATACTCATTATACTCGATATAGATAAATGTATTTTTTAAACCGGAATGCAACATTCATTAATATGATAACCATATTAGGAAAAGGGGCACAAAAAAAAAATTCGTATTATATATACAGTATATACTTTATTATATGTACTTACTTAGTTACTTTATTATATTTAATTTAATTATATATATATATACTTATTATATATTATACCGTACTGTAAAAAATAACCGAATTCTCTTTTGGTATTGTACTTTACCTAAAACAGGTTTTTTTTTTTTTATGAAAAAAGGGGGTTCGTATTTTTACTAAACCTAAAATGTATTAGTTTCAAATATTTATAATTCCTCAAAGATTTCTTAAGGCTAAAATAATTTTTAGGTCATCAGAAAAATGATATTTGTAATAGTTTAAAAAAGAACCCAAGTTTTTTTTTTATTTTTTCAAAAATTTATTCGCACCCAAAAAAAAATGCAGTGTAACATTTGCTTTGACTTTTGGTCACAAGTTACAAGTCACAACAAAGAAAAACAACTTGCATGTTTTTCAGAACTACTGTACTGTATTTGATCGGAGAATAAAAAAACTACGTTTTTTTTTTTAACGTTATTTAAAATTCTAATGACGCTATTTGCAATTTGCAAATATGCTATTTACAAATTTTTTATCCTTATATAATTATTTTTATAATCTCTCCTTTGTGTTTGAAAATAAAAAATAAGGGGGGTGGGATTTAAAAATTAAATATTTTTTTTTTTTTAGAGCGTTCTCCAATCATCATATATTAAATGCGCGTGAAAAAAGTCGTGTTATAACTTGTAAGTCCCCAAAATATTTTCTTATCATCAACAAAAAAGATTTAATATGAAGATTAAAGATGATTCGTTCAAAATTTTTTTTTAATTTATTATTTAATAAAATCTAGAACTTTCTAAAAATAACAATAAACAATAACAATATTATCAAATTATTTAATATTATTATTTAATATTTGATATTATCATATTATCAAATTATTAATTTCAAATGAAAATTTTATAAGCAAAGATGTGCCGTTGATCGTCGGAACTGAAAATTTTAATTTTAGGGTTTTTTTTTTTTTTTTTTATTAAAAAAAAATGATTATTTTTTTTTTTGTTTCCGATCTAACAAAAACCTTTTTTGGGTACCGAATGACCGAGATAATGCAATAAAAATGACATGCGAGATCTATAATTTTAAAATGATTCCCTCCAAAAAAGAAAAAATATATAAATATATTCTTTTTTTGGATTTGTATAATCTGTATAATCCCGTATGATCCTTATAATTCTTTCTGTATAGTCTGTATAACATTTATAAAAATAAAGAAATATACAAAAAGTTTATTATGTAAAAATATTTTTCAGTGTTGTATTACAATCATTCCATTGAAGCATTCATTGAGGTATCCATTTGGAATTCCGCTTAGACCACCTGAAATTAGGAAACAGTTAAAGTAAAATCAACTTTTAAGGGAATCAAAAATCAGGTAAATAATAATAAAAAAAAAAAAAATAAATTAAATTTAGTAACTCACAAAAAAGTTCACTTTATTATATCTTACCAATAAAATTGAATACTATTGCTTATTTATTTATTTATTTTTATATGCAATGAAGAAACAAAGGATAAAAAGGGGTGAAACAAAATCATTATTATGAAAAAAAAAAAAAAGTTTTAGATTTTTAGACAGACAGGAACCGGGATTTTCCTCCTGTTTAATTAAATTGTACATTTTTGATTGAGTGTTACAAACTTTTTAAAGGATAAAGTTAGGTTTCGTGTCACAATGGTAACATTGAAAAAATCCCTTTTTTTTTTTTTTACTTTTTTACTTTTTTTTTTTTTTAATTCGTACCATTAATTATAAACAAAAATCTCCGGATCTAAAAAAAAATTCGTATCGATATACCTTTATTCGTCTCATGTCCGGAAGGATTTATTACATACATTTTATTTGAACCTATTCTTGAAACCCTTTTTATGAAAATGATATGTCACCCGCAGCTTGTCATGAAATAACTTTAGGGTTTCTTATTGGTCATCAATAATTAGTTTGCTTAAAGTTTAAGGCAAATCGTATTTATGTAGTGACCAGGGGGGTAAAACGGAAAATGAACAAAAGGATATCCGGAAGATGTATTACAAAATAGATTTACCGTCGTAATTTCAAAGGAGAAAATTTCAATTGGCCCGTAAAAAAAAATTTATTACTTATGATTTATGCATGCAATTCATCTACTTTATAACAATATTGGTATATCCGCGTTTTGTTTATAACGAGAAACATTGATGTTTATGCCGATGAAGTAACACCTTCAATATAAAATTCATAGTAAAATATATTTTAGAATTATTAACGATAATTAACGAATTTTAAAAAGACGCGTTTATTTAGCGTGACCTAACATTTATGCTCAACATAACAATACATCATCTTACACGCAACAAACTTTATTTCCTTTATATATATTTATATATATATATGTATATATTTATAAATTCTTGTGAATCAATTCGTTCATTCTTTATTGTTAACTGTTAAAAAAATTTTGTATTATGTTAAAACGGTTTTGAAAATTAAATATTTTTTTTTTATTATTGTTTTGATTAAATTTGGGGAATAAAATAATAAAATAATAAATAATAAATCATTTTTAACCTTGTTTCCTTGTTTCTCAATTTTTTACCGAAATTTTCCTTTTTTTTACCTTTACAGAATCCATTGTATTTTCTTTTAATAGGTTTTTTCCCGTGAACCAACTATGATTTAATTATTCATATAATCATACAATTAATAATTTTTTTTTTTTATATAATGGATCATGTGCATGCATTTCCTTTTTTTCTTTGACAAAAAAGGTATAAATTATTTTACCGCCAAAAAAAAAATTATACATTGTTATAAAAATGTATCAGATTAAAAAATCTTTTAAAATCTAAAAGGAGTGAAATCTATTAAATAATTTCTTTTTTTCTTTACCGTTTTATCTTTTTTCCTTCGTATCATTTTAAGAAATTTTAAATAAAATGTTTAACCTAATTTGGTATTTAACAAAAAAAAAAAAAATAAAGATCATTGAAAAAAAAGTGGTAATCGGATATTGTGTTCCATGTGTACCATATGATTCTTTTGCTCAAATGATATTTTATTTCTAAATTTGGGAATGTAGATATTTATAATTTTACATATTAAAACACAAATCATTATTATTATATAATTTAATTCCCATTTTGAAACAAAAATGTTTAAAATTTTCGGTTGTTTTTTTTTTATACTTGCATTTATCTACCGATCATTACATTTTAAACATTCGGCGCCAAACAAATTTGAGTAAAAAAACCTCACATTAGCCGTTAAAACCAATTTGAACAGCCGAGCCCTTTATAAATTCCGTAAGGATTCGGAAATTCTGATGGAATCGGCGATAAGTTTTTCGAGCCAAACCAAATTTATTACTACGGCACATGGCGTACCTTTATAATAAGGAAAAGAAATAGAATTGTTCCATGTATCTGCAGATATCTTTTCTTTTCGATATATATTTAGATTTCGCAATAAACCTAAATATAGGCTAATATAGTTTTGTATCATTCATTAATTAGCATTATGTCAATCTTTTTTACATGGGAGCCATTGTGGTTAAAAGTCGGGTGGAAAAAATAATATATTTTTAGATATATATTGATTTAAATAGTAAAAAAAAAAAGCGGAGAAATAAAAAAAAAATTTTTTTTTATTCCAAACTCGAATTTCATTTATAATTAAAACAAACGTCGATCTCAATTGGTATTTTGTATTAATTTGTTAATTTGTTCAATCCTTCTTCCTACCCCCCGGTAAATGAAAAAATTGCAAGGGTTATTTTAAATGATTTGCTTAAATTTGTTTATTAGAATATTCTGCAACTAATCTGTAATGTATCAAAAAAACATAACATTAATGCATACTGCAAAACATCTAATTCTCTTCTTCTTGTTGTCTTTTAGTTCCCATGCAAAAACTTGTTTATTTATATGTTTATATGTAGTGTTAAATAAACACATTTCTATATATTTTATTTATATTATACATGTAATATATATGCTAATATATAATATATTTATATATATATATGTATGTATGTATATATATATATATATATTAAAAATGAATATCATATAATCATACCGTAATGCAAAAGTAAATTATTATTTTAGATTACACAATATAAAAATATTTTGATGCTGATTAACTAATAATATTGTTATTATATTTATATTATTGTTTCACATTTGGCTCAAACAAGACATCTCCCGAGACGATCTTGACAATTAAACTCTAAAGCTAAATGCGAATTTTTTATCCCTGATTATTATATTTATAACAAAGATGATAATTCCCTTTCAAACCCCAAAATTTTTTTTTTTTTTTATACCCCCATTTTTTTTTTTTTTTTTTTGTTGTTGTATTTTAAATTTACATATATTACAATATATATATTTTTTTATTTCCTATAATAGGTTGCTTATTTAGTTATTTTGGTTGATTTTTAGTGCATTTTAAATGAATTTTTTTATAAATAATAGGCTCTCGCACTTTTTTTTCACTTTCAACCTTCACTGTTGCTAATTTTTCAATAAGTGAGGATCAACCCACTATTATTTATACTGCTATTTTAAAATTATATACATTATAAATATACATAATATATATATACTTTTTAAGTATATTTTTGATCATAAATCAGATTATATTCGATATATATACGTCATAAAATTATTTAATCTTTTTTCAACTTTCCGTTATTTCCGCACGATTTTTTTTTTTTCCTGCTTTATTATAAATACATTCCATTTCATAAAAAAAAAAATTTTTTTTCAAAACTTCATTCCTTCTTGCTTTTGGCGTTTTATCCCTGAAGCCAAAATATATAATAAAATGTAAGTATTCTAAAAATTTATATTGTTCATTTAATTCTTTCGTTTGTTGTGCATATCTTTCTTTAGAAGAAGAAGAAAAAAAAAATAGTATCTATTCCCTCCTTGTTTATCCATCAAACTTTTTGTTATTGCTTTGTGTTCGGTTTGAATTTATCTTGTAATCAAAAAAAATTTTTTTTTTTTTTTTTTTTTTTTTTTTTTTTTTTTTTTTTTTTTTT
>JADRCO010001674.1:0-17679 GCA_021464525.1 Rhizophagus sp. LPA8_4_AMF | reverse complement strand
AACACTATTGTGTGCATGAATTAGCTTAGAATAGGCTCTACTATCTAAATCCATAATAGTGTTTTAGTAGATTATAACAGATTATAGCAATTATAGCTGATTTATAGTATTTTTAGCAATTTATACTATACTATTATCAGATTCATTTTTACTTCACTGAAATAGGGTTGAGAGAATGGAGAATATTACGATTACAAGCATTCGATATAAATTGATTTGCAGATCTTTCGTTACATATGTTACGAGAGATATGTATTATGTTGTAAAAAACTATTTTTTGGGATGCAAACTAGGACGGAAAAGGAATAGCTTGGTGGTAAAATTAGAAGCGAATTTCCGTTAGGCTGATTACTTTACTAGTTTACTAGATTCCTTGTGTAACAATCATTTGGTCGACCGCATGTATGTTTACAAAATAAATGAATCACACGGCAATAGCCGAATTTCTCACAAATACCTACCTTTGGTATTCTTTTGTGCAAATAAAACTTTTAGCCTTTTCACTCCTTAGGAAGAAATGTACAAAATTAAAAGAAAATAATATGTCACGAAGAGATAAAAAATTACTAACAGATAGTGTAAAAGGTAGTAAGGTGGAAAAGCCGAAGCATAAAAAACCAAATACATATCACTTAACATTTGATTATATCACCGAATCTCCAAAAGGTTCAAAACCTCAGGATGTTACAGCTTCTAGTATCCTTAATAATCCAAACACAGGAGTTTTTTATGGGCATAGAACTAATGAAGCGACTAACAAACATAAAGATATTAAAGGAGGAAATGGTTTACTTGTTTTGAAGACAGTAAAAGTTATATCTAAGTTAGAAAAAAAAGGCAAAGTTCAGGTCAGCAGTGCAGATCATAGAGCATATGTAGCACCACCAGAATGAAAGAATGATACTCATATTTATGGAGGGAGATTTCAAGTGGGAATAGGTAGTAGTAAAACGGAAGTTAAAAAGATTGAAAAACAAATATCTCAAAATCAAAGTACCATAAAGTCCCGAATATAAGCAACCCCTGAATATAAGCACTCCCAGATTTTTATATTACCCGAAAGTAAGCACCATTTACCAACACTATGATAATTTTGGCCAATACTACAATATACCAAATATTTAAATTTACCCATATATAAGCACCCCTATAACAAAAAATGGTTGCTTATATTCAGAACTTTACGGTAATAGTTCTCAAAGTAAGGGTTCTGGTTCTCAAAGCAAGAGTTCGGGTTCTCAAAGCAAGAGATTGAGTTCAAAGTAAGTCATAGCATAGCAGAGTGAAAAAATGTTCACTTCTGGCAGTTCCTTCCCCACTACTTTGGATTATTATTTAAGCTATTATTTGCACTACTCGCATTATTATTATCTAAACTAGCAATTTCTTTACTATCTACCCATCTCATAATTAACATTACTTTGGACTCCCCTCACCATAATAAAAGCTTTTCACAGTACCCTTCCCAATCTTTTCACTGGTAAGTTGACAAATTTCACATCTCACAGTTTCAAACGCATAATCTAAAGTATCCTCCACTTCCTTTTTCGAGTCAAAAACTCTCTTAAAACGTTTCCTATTTCATCTAAAGAAGAATTGGATGAACTGGATGATGGAGTAGAATTACGTGACTGATTCAAAGCTTCAGATTCATTGGAAACTCTTTAAAATGGTTCCTATTTTCTTCAAGAGGTGAATTGGATGAACCGGATGAAGAGCTGGTAGAATTACTGCTTTCACGTGATCGATTTGAAGCTTCAGATTCATTAGACTCACTATATTGGTTGAAATCGCGACTTCAAAGCTCTGTGTAACATTGATTTATTTTTTTATAGAGATCATCTATACTATCAATGACGGCTTTCTTTAGGGATGTAATTCTGTCAAAATCATTTTGACGAGCTTCTTCAATATTAAAAAGTCTCACAAAAATTTTCTGTGCTTCTGTGGCATAGCCAGCATCACGTGCCTTAAAATTTTCAATTTCTGCGGTGAGTTTACTATTAAGTTCGGTATTAATTTTGCCGAACCCCGCATTAACTTCTTTGTTAAGTTTATTATTAAGATCATTATTGATTCTGTCGAGCTCCATGATGAAAGTAGAATTAATTTTGGAAAGACGTGCGGAAAGTTCATTGGCGATTTTATTGTTAAGGATTCTTTCGATTTCAGCAGTAATACTTCCATCACGTGAGGAGAGATCATCCACGATTTTAGTGTTAATTTCATTCTTAATTTTGGTGATCTCTGCAGTAATAGACCTATTGATTTTTATATCATGAGCGGAGAGTTCATCAGAGATTTTTGTTTGAGAATCATCCACATGGCAATGATCCCCATGAATATCACCAAAATAACGAACGAAAAAACAGCAGATAAGGCCAAAAATGGCATGCTTCCCGAAGAGTTGAATAATGTTAAACTGGACATGATATAGTAGAGTGATGCGTAGTAATTTTATTAAGAGATCTTATTGGTGGATCAAGTTTTTTAGATATTAACGATTGATTTTTTTAATATGCAATTCTCTTGCGTAAATGCGCTGGGAAAAAGGTTTATTTTATACTGTATCCCTACTACACGCGAAAGAGACTTTAACCTGATTTAATAAAAATCATGTTGCTTTATTATGTGAATTTGTCATAACTACATTTTTCATGATTATATTCTTTTTCCACCTAAAGCAATAAAATGATAGTCCCGTCTAATAATAACAAATGTCTCTCCCCTGAATTGTAATAATAGTGTTTAAAAGAAAATCCGAAGAATTACGGTTTTATGACAACTTAATGTGACACTAATGGAGCAATGCTATGTCTCAAAATTTTCTGTTTATTTCTAAGATCTCTTGCAAAACAGAAGATCGCATGTGGTGCATCTTTGTTTGAGTTCACAACCCCCTATTTCAATTGTAATCATTGTAATCACAAAAAAGGAATATAAAATGAAATGGATTGAGGTCTGTAGATGATGAATCGCACATGTATAACTAATTCCTATTCAAAAACGGATTAATGTGTGATTAACCTATACACGTAATTTGAATGCGCTAACGTCAGTAGGATAATAAAAATATACCGTTTATCTGAGGATCTGTAAATCATTGATTTTAATCGGCTCTATTTCCATTTTTGAATTTCTTTTTAACACACCCTGTCTTACGATCCACATGAAAATCAGGATGTGTTTTTTTATTATTAATTCAGAACTGCGTAATGAGTGAGATAGAACATACCAGAACTTTGGAGGAAGTTCATCAGTATAGACATAAAAATATTGCTCTTGGTTGGGGTTATTAATAGATCCTCTATCTTAGCAGCAAATGTATCATTCTTATATGTGTATGACATACTATCTTATACGACCTATATTATGTGACATATACGTCATATAAGAACATAGCACCTGATCGTATAAGAACAATACATTTGCGCCTTAGAGCCTTCGGCAAAAATGATGACTGCGGATGCCGGTGATGTATTTCTGCGCCTAGCATATTCTGCGGATATAATTTACATGAACTAGTGACGTATTACTGCGCATGATATATAGAAAATTGGCATACTACTGCGCATTTCAGGTTTAGAGTACTTCACATGATAAATGATTTATGATGTACGGTAATAATTACATAAGTTACGCAAAAAAGTATAATATAAAATGACTCATTTGATTTATTTGATTTTCAACGCGAAAAAAACTAGTCAATATGGATGAACTACGAGCTTTACGACACCAAAGGGCCTTAGAATTACTAGAAGAGCCTGGAATGAGAGAATCTTTCAGGAAAGATTTAAATTTAACTGCATTAAAAGAGTGGGAAGAAGCCGGAGAACCTTTTGAAGAGGACGAAGAAAGATTAGGTATTTATAATTAATTAGAACATTTGCAAAGTCTCAAATTTTGAACTTTATCTGTTGAACTTCTAGCATACCTCGAGTACAAGAAAAACGAAGCTCATAAGAATGGCACTGACTCCGCCAACTCTGGATCAGCTGATGGAGTTACTAGACAAGGATCAATTGGTAAGTATATTAATATTCTACCCGATTTAATAAAGCCGATCTCACAAAATTTAACTTTCTAAGGAACCGGAGGACGAAGTTCTGTCAATGGAGGTAAACAAAAAATTGGAAATATGTATAGGATTCATCCCAACAACAATCAGAAGACCAAGAAGGAAAGCCCGTCTCCTGCTTCTGGAACCAGAAAACAATCAATTACCACCACATATAAGAATGATAAATGTAGTGGTAAGAAAACAAAATCAAACGGAATTTCTGTCACAGTCAATGTTCTTAACCGAAATGCTCAACAGCCTAAGAGCTCTTGATCTCTTAGACTTCTACATCAAGAGAAATTTGGAAGTTAACATCAGAAAATTTGCTGCTGGTGAATTGAATTTAAATCCGCCCATTCAACCTAATGATTTGGTTCATAAGTCCTCTTGTTTATATGTATTAGTTTTACCCCAATGGCATCGTCTGATGCTTTGGCATATCAGAGGTCAGTTATTCAGAGCAATTGCGTTTTTTGATAATCATGATAAGTCATTAATATATTATATAAAAACGACTTCATTATAAAAAGTTAAACAAGCACTTTATCGATGAATACATATTAAATTTTATAATTTACGCTAAGCTACAGTAAGTATTATTTAGTGCTATCCCGAATATAATATTCCTTCTATTAATCATATTTTTTTAAAGAAACGAGATTAATAAGACATTTACTGCATAAAATTCTATAACATCAGCAAAATAACGTAATAATTTGTAGTTTTTTTTTTCTTACAATATTTACTTTCAGGTCTTACAATATCGTCATATATTATTAAATTACAGTAGTAAATTCTATATCGTGTTGTATTTTTTTTTATTGGTAACATGCATTCCTTTATTAAGCGTTGTAAAAACATATTACAAAATCGAAAAACAAAGAAATACATAGATTGATTACGTGATAAATCATATATCCTCTTTATCCACTAATATACACTATAGCGTTGTGACACTGTCTATGTCCACCAAAATACATGAATGAAAATTACATAAAAAATCACTGAGCAGTTTGCGCTTAACTATCTAATAAAATTGCTAAACTAACGCGTTAAGCTAATTTTCTATATATATTTTAATTTTTGTATTTTTTTTTTTTTTTTTAAAAAAAAGAAGTTGCGATGTATTATGTTAAGGGGACGTTTGTACGGGAAAATATAATTATAATTATTCACCTTTTTTGATGCACAGTAGTAAATATCAAATTTAAATCATTTGTAAATCATCAAGTTAATAAAAACTAGACCATAATATCCGTTTATTATCGGAAAATTGGATAATTATGCCCTGATTTTTCATTGACTTGGTCAATTATGATTTAACAGATCATACTGCAAGTTAATATGATGATTTAAATTTAGTTTGATAATGCAGGTACTTGAATAAATCCAATATCCGTTTATCCGACAAATAATTTACACACTCCACTTATATTCTAAATTCAGAGATGTACTGGTTGTTTCTTTTCTATTCTATAAAATCTAGCTTTTTCACTACGTTTGTATTATCATGTTCGCCAGAAGTCAATAATGAAGAATAAATTATCGAGTTCAAATATTTTCTGGTTACACGTAAGCTACAGTATCTTATACTATTTTTTACATATTATCATTTAAAAATTCTTTGGTAAGGAACACGTGATCTAATTTCAGCCGGGGGCCACATGTTACAATTGTTACATGATAAGTCAAACAATCACATTTTATTAAATTCAGTTTTAAAAAACTTTACAGAACTCCGAATACCTATTATTTCATATAGTAAATTTAATAATAATGAGCCAAATTATCACGAATAATTTCTGTTAACACCATCTATACCTGGATTTTATGAGTTTTGATTGTTTAAATACTTTTGTCGAACACTTGGTAAATGCAGTACATATATGTATATTTTTAATAAAAATTATATTTTTTTTTCATTTATTTAATCAACCAAAATAAACGCGATCTTATAATAATAATTAATGATCATTATAATTTTAAATAATAGTTATTGAAATGAACGTCGAAACCCTTTTTTATACTAATTTAAGTTTGGTAGTACATTTCATCTTTTTTTTATAATTTTCGTATTTTATCGATCGATTTCGATTTATTTAATTCTTTTCTCTGCGAAGAATAATATGCATGACCAAACATTACCGATCATTAATATTTACGATAAGTTAATTAGCATAATTTTATTTTAATATAATTGGCTTTCTTTTAGCTTATTTATTGTAATTATTGATATTCTGTTATTCTCTATATATATTAATAACATAGAATCCTCTAGTTCATTACTCACTTTGAATATACCATGAACTAATGAATTTATTGGTATCCCCGATGGTTTATTTATTTATTTATTTAATAGTTCAAATCGTAAGAATGTTACAAGTGGTCAATTCATAATCAGATTCTACAACTAATATAAGGTCGCAACGAATATGACCGTATGTCTAATGAACAACTTAGACTACACGCTCAAAATGAAATGCACGTTATTCTTCAAATCCGAGGATCCTCTCACGTAAACATGTGGAAGTGGTAAATGAGCTATTCTATTCATAAATTGTATAGTTGACATGAGAAGGGGATGAAAAAGGAAAATTTAAGGACGAACTAATGCAGAAAATTACATATAAAGAAAATAATAAAACTAATTTAATCTAATCATAATGAAAAAAATTATTTTACCTGTTTATCAGTCGCTATTGTTTCCTTGTTTCCTTTAATAATTTTTGATCGTGAAGAAGTATAAATAAAAAAATCGTCTTTTATTGTATCATCTGAAGTGACGGAATCATAAGGTTTTGAAGCTTCCCAATCGTCTGGACAATGGGTCCCATCAAATTGATCAAAGAGGAGATAAAGGTTTTTCTGGTCCGAAGAAACGTTCGTCAGCTTCAAATAGCAGTATACCATGAAGCGGGACAATATTTTTTTTTTTTCTCTTCGGGTTCGTTGATCATAGGACGTTAATTATCGAACTCAACATAAATATATTTCGTATTTTTTCTGCGATGTGCCAAAATCTATCACTTTTATGACGATATCGCTGATCTAGTTCCATTGATCCTATGTAAAGTCTATGGATGATCGATCAAAACCCGTCCTTGTTCGTTGATTTCTTTTGTTGTTCGTGAAATTCATCATAGGACGTAAATTGTTGAATTCAATGACATGGATATATTTCGTATTTTTTACAAATCTGCCACTTTTTGACGATATCGTTGATTTAGTTCCATGATCCTATGTTAAGTTGGTGAATCATCTATGATTGATCGATCAAAATTTCTTCGGGTTTGTTGATTTCTTGTTGATCGTAAAGTTTGTTATAGGGCGTTAATTGTCAAATTCAATATAGATATATTTCGTATTTTTTTTTCTGCGGTGTACCAAAATCCGCCACCTTTGACGATATCTCTGATCTAGTTCCATTGATCCTATGTAAAGTTTGGTGACTCATCTATAGTTGATCGATCAAACCCTGAGCACATATCAATATTCTTTTCTTCTTTTTCATTGGGTTTTTGTTCGTGAAGTTTGTTATGGAACGTTAATTGTCGAATTCAATATAGACATATTCGTATTTGTTTCTGCGATGTACCAAATATCTGCTACCTTTTGACGATATCGCTGATCCAGTTCCATTGATCCCATGTAAAGTTTGGTGACTCATCGATGGGTAATCGATCAAAACTCGAGCACTTGTCAATATTCAATTTTTTATGATCTATATAACTTGAATTACAATTTTATTTGAAGAAATATATTATTGTTAAAAAGTTAAATGATGATTGTTAATAAAATCATTAATACTATAAACAAAATAACAATGAATCAATTATTAAATACCAAATCAACGAATCGGAATTTTGGTAACATTTTATAACGGGTCAATCATAAGCCAAATACGTTGACTCAATTGATAAGTTGACCCGTTCCTAAAAAAAAAAAGAAAAAATAAGCTACATTAATAAAAACAAAGAACCATAAAGAAAAAAGCCATTCCATATAATTTACCTTAAAATGTATACCTCGAGTCTCTCGTTAAAATTGCTATAAAAGAAAAAGGTGAATTAAAGAAAAATCCACTTTAAAAACCCACAATTCCATCTAATTTAATGACTTTTTTCAAAATATTGACAAAAAAAAAAAAAATACTCTTAAAAAATCATCATTGCGCAAACTCACTTAGGGTCGTCCTAAAAAAAAAAAAAATAAATAAGATACACAAAAAAATAAAAGAAAAATTTATAAAAGCATCATCACGCAAATTTACCTCCAATTCCAATTGTTTCTAAAAAAAAATTGCAAAAAATAGAATAAAACCTGCTTCTTCTAAAGAAGTGGCTTGTTTTGCCATATTACGGGTAGGATCATATTACTTTTTTTATCCCACGGTTCCTAATTAAAATTCTGGATTTTTTTTATTCTCACGGTAAAAGGATATCATTATTAGACTATTAAAAGGCGGATACGTAATAGTTATTTCACGGAGTCATGATTTTCACTGCGCAGCCATGAAATAATTATTTACAAATATTACAAATATAGGAAGATTTATTGTTCCACAGCACATAACAGTCTAAGATCACATCTGATGATCTGAAGCTGATGGGTACGAGGATATCGGGCTTTTCTCTCTAAGTATTTAAGTAGTACAAAATCGACTAAAAAATCAGCCGAACCCAGTTTTAGGTTTAAAAAAATTTCCTGATGCATTTGCGGGATCTGAATTTATGGTTTTCCTTTAGTCACATCAGAACTTTTGACCAAAAATACATGATCTTTTGATCTCTTTTAGGAAAAATTTTTTTTTCAGATGAGATCATTTCTTTTCGCATAATGATAAATCTATGTAGTAGGTTCAGAAAAAGTTTCCCACACATATTAATCATTATTCTATCTACGATCAATACAATGTATTCAGAAAAGATATATATACACCCTCAAAATCCCAATTTTTTTATTAATTTTTTTTTTCTTATTGAAGAAAAGATATATATACGCCCTCAAAATTCCTACTTTCTCAAATTTTTTTTTTAATAATTTTTTTTTCTTTATTGAAGAAAAGATATATATACGCCCTCAAAAATCCCTACTTTCTCAAATTTACACCCTCAATATCAAATTTTTTTTTTTTAATAATTTTTTTTTTTTATTTTTTTTTCAACGTATCACTTATCTCCCACCTTGTGTATATAGAAAAGTAAACCGCGTAATAACTCACATCTAATTTTATAAGGTTTATTTAATCTAATTATAAATAAATATACCTTTGTGGTTTAAACTACTTCTTTAATAGAAAAAGGTGTTGTGAACTTATTGACGGAACTACCAGTATTAGCAGTTATAAATCATTTCTTAATGGAAATAAGTAAGTGATTCGAAGTTTTTATGTCTAACTTTAACGCCATTCATATCATTTATATCATGCTATTCATGTTATGTCGTGTTAGTATGTATTGTAATGTCATCTATGAGTTTCTGTAATAAAAGGTCTACCGATTCTGGAAGAGGAATCGGTTATGTATTTTCCTTCATTAAAAGTTATAGGAACTCGTATCATTCATATCATATCATTCATATCTTATCATTCATATCTTATCATTCATATCATATCATTCATATCATAACATATCATTCATATCATATCATATCATATCATTTGTATCATTCATGTCATTCATATCATTCACATCATATCATTCACATCATATCATTCACATCATATCATTCATATCATATCATTCATATCATATCATTCATATCATATCATTCATATCATTCGTATCATTCATGTCATTTGTTTGATCATTTGTTTGTTTGTGTCATTTCATTCATTGCTTCATTTTATTCACATTTCTAACACTTACATTTTGTTTTATTTTGTGTGTATATAGGTAAGAAGAAATCAAGGCTTGGTTGCTGTCCTCTCGATCATTCCATATTTGTTGGAGGCGATCTTGATTCTGTAAATAAAGAAAAGTTAAAAGAACTCCTCACTTCAATAGTACAAGATCAAATATTCCACGTTCTTAAGAAAATAGATAATAAGTAAGTATAATTGTTTTTAAATTGATTGTAGAATTTTTATAGTCTTACTAATATTATTTCTATAATATTACAGATTCAGTCATATCCACTTTAAATCTAAAACTATTGCTGAAGACTTTTATTACCGTGTGCAAGAAAAAACTTTCACGATTAATGATAGAGAACTAGGCAACGTTGATATATATTTTCTACCTTCAATTTCAAAAGATTGTAAATGAAAGTATAATGATAATGAGAATCAAGTACATAATAATAATGAACGAGAAAATCAGATGAAGGCAGATATCTTAGAAAAAAGTCAAGAGATAAATAATTTGAGAGAATATATTATAGAAAAGGATCATGAAATTAACAATTTGACAAACGAAATAAAAAATTTAAAAGATAGGAACCAACAAATGAAGCATGATATGGAAAAAAGTGAAAAATATTTGACTCAAAATCAATTTCAAGAGTTGGTCGACATAGTATTTTCACCAAATACTATACCTAACTTTATAAATTTGAAAGTCAAAATTAAAAATCTTAAATTAAAAGACTTTTTACCTTGTTATGAAAAAGAGAAGGAAAACTTTATGAAATTAGTGTCTAAAACGAAAAAGAATAACCCGTCATTTTAGGTAGTTTGGGACATGTGAGAAATGCACAATTTATTCATGTAATCAAATATAATGTATTTCAGAAATTTTATATGCATATGCGTAATAATTTTATTGCTAAATGATTAAAGCTTATTACTTATATTATATACATATTTAACACGCTATTTGATTTAAGAATTTTAAAAATTGTAGATGAAAAACAGTTAATAACAAACAGTCATATTATTCATTGCAGCTCTTAAGTAATATTAATAATAATAAAATCAATGTTGTATCTATAATATTTAGTGAATACAGATATTTTTTTTTGTTTAGAAATTAAAATAAGTGTAATATTACAAAAAAATGTAGATAACATAGAAGTTTAGTTTATTTTGATGTAACAATTTTTATTTCACAATTTAGCACTGGTCAAATAAAGAGCTATCAGGTAAATTTCATACCCGATAGTCCTATTAAATCTTTACGACATTAGATTGAATAAAAGCTGGTTAATCTACCCGATTTGTAACCAGTTCTTGGCACAGATCGGAAATAATTATGTGAAATTTCAGGTGCAAGAACAATGGTGAACATCGGATTAATTTAATACAAATATCAGTATTCTGATATGTCCATAATATATGCCAATTATTAACCCGATGCTAATATTATTTTAATATTATTTGTATAAATATATTTAATATTATATATTTATTAAATTTATGTATATTAATAATCTACATAAACGATCATAAAATTTAATTACAACAAAATGCTCTATTATAATTTCTAATTAACTATTAATGTAAAACAAAGTAGAAAGGCTAATAAAAAGGAAAAAGTCAACTGAAAAATGTTAGTATCCATTTTTTCAAAAAAAGTTTTTGAGATGATAAGTTCCATTATTTCCAAATCGAAGTCAGTTTCTCTACAAAACAGTAGAAAACGTTAGAAGCATTATTTAAAAAAAGTTTATAAATTGTTTTCAGGAACTTACTTGGGAGCTATGGGAGTACTGAAAATAATCTGAAATCGAAAGCTGAAGGGAATCTACAGTAGAGAAAAAGAAACGTTAATGAACCATTTCCAAAGTCTATTAAATGAAAAACCTAAAAACTTTCATTTACCTTAAGTCCAGGATCGTTCAGGTCTGCCAACATAAAAAAAATAAAAAATAAAACTAAGAAAAATAAAAATTCAAAAATAAAGTTTACAAAAAAGTTTCGAAGTTACCAATTTCATTTCATTCGCAAGACTTCAAAACTCCAGAATTAGAAAAAAAGGAACACTAATATTTCTAAAAAGTAATAATAAAAAAAATTTCGAAGTTATAAACCTTCGAAATGATATCTGGGTCCTACAAAAAAAACAAACGAACATTAATAAACATTTTGTTAAAAATACAAAAAAAAAATATTTCAATGTATATACCTCAGAATTCTGTCCAAGATTCACCAAGCTGAAGAATCTAAAGGAGAAAAAAATTGGTTTATAAGTAAAAGAAAAGTGGATAAAAGCAAAAACAAAAAAATATTATTACCTAATTCCATCCTTCTGATTCCAATACTGAAGAACCTAAAAGAAAAGTAAAGTCATTAATAAAGTAAAGGAAAAAAAAAAAAAAATAGAAAAAGAAATCAGACGAACTTACCAATCCCATCTGTTCAAAGACTACGAAGGTGTCCCTAAAAAATGAATCAAAGAAACGGTTAGTAAACGTCTCTTTTTTTTTAAAAAAAATATACAGTATAATATTTTTGAAGCCATACGATACTAGTTTCATTCGTCCAAGACTTCAAAATCCAAAACCTAAAAATAGAAGTGTTAATAAAGTTTCTTTTAAAAAAAGGATCAAAACAAAGCTTCAAAATTGGACGAACTTACTGATTTCATCCACAAGATCTCAAAGCTAGAAAAAGAAATAATGAAACATTTAGTAAAACATTTCTTTAAAAAAAAAATAACAAAAAAAATCAAAGTCGGACAATCTACCAATTCCATCTGTTCAAAGACTCTAAAGGCAAGCAACCCTAAATAAATAAGGCAAAGAAAAAGTTATTAAAACGTTTCTTTTTTTTTAAAAAAAAAACAAAAAAAAAATTCGAAATTGGACGAACTTACTAATTTTGTTCGTCCAGTAATTTGAAACCTCCAGAACCTAAAAGAAAACAATGAAACGTTAGTAAACGTTTCTTTTGAAAATAACGAAAAAAGAAGTTAATTAACTTTAAAGTCTTGAAGCTTTACTAAACCTAAAAAGAAGGAAGAACACGGTTAGTAAAAAGAATTTAGAACGAAAAATGAAAATGAAAAAAAATGCAAACTCACTTGAAGTCTTGAAGCTTAAAGTACAATTTGCGCAAGATCTTTTCCTGTCCTGGAACCTAAAAAAAATTTAAGAAAAAATGTTGATACAACTTTTCATCAAAATTTAATATAAAAAATTTTTTGGTTAAATACCTCCAAGACCTACAAAAGAAAAGAGGCGAATGTTAGTATAACATTTCGTCAAAATTTAATAAAAAATAAAAAAAAAATTAATTCAAGTTTTACCTTCAAAATGGGTAACCGGAAACCTAAAAAAAAATAGTAAAGAAACGTTAATAATGTTTCGCTAAAGAAAAAAAGAAAAAAAAAACAAAAAAACTGTCACTCACTTCCAATGGTGGTATCTAATTTCAAGAAGCCATTCGTTCACCTACAAATAAAATGGTAAAGAAAAAATAAATAAATAAAAATAAATAAAATCCTAAAAAAAGCTAAAAAAAAAGAAAACATCAGTAACGTTTCACAAAAAAAATTTACTACCCTCTGAAATGCACCTACAAAATATTGTTCAAAAAAACTATATATATTACAAGACTTTGAAACTTCCAGTTTAACTGTTTAACAGTTTGAAGAACTTCAAAAAAATATTTTAAAGTGTAAAAAAGTGTATAAGTTAATGAAATTTATTTGAAGTTTATCAAAAAAAGAGATTATCGCAAGAAATATCAAATTTAAAAAAGTGGTGATCTGCTAAAATTGCAGATTTGATCACAAAAAAATTTCCAATGAATTTTTTCTGTTATCATTTCAATAACCCAAAGGGTTCAGTGTTCAGTTCGGACATTGAAGTGTACAAAAAAATTAAAATTTTTTTTAACAAAATAAAGTAAAGTAAAAAAAAAATGTTCTGAGGCTAACATTTAACCAATACCGTTAAACAATTAGTTCTTTTTCAAGCCTTTGGTTGAAATCCGTCTCACTTTGCCACCTTTCTACCAAAGGAATTGATTGGACGGAATTGGAAGCTATTCTATCAAAGTTTGGTAAAGTTATATCTTATCAAAGAAAGAGATTACATAAGTACCAAATAGTATTTTTTCTTGACGTTTTTAAGAAGTGTGACGATGAACGCAATGCTTATTGGATGGTAACGTATAATATGAATATTCTTTTGTTGATGCAAAATTTTCAAGATCTGAGGTGATTATTGTTGGAAACGTACAACACTGATCAAAATACCCGGATATAAAGGCTACATCGACGCCTAGAAGCTATTACAAAATACTTGAAATCTATTCAGATGGTGGAATAGGAAAAGAAATATGGATCGACAATAAAAAATATTTTTGGGCTGACTTGGCAACAGACGAAAGAGTTAAGTGGGTACGGTAATTATCAGCAGCAAGAGAGAACGTAGTTAATAGATGGGAAATCTTGTCAGAATCTCTGAAAGAGAGATATGGGGTTAAAGCAAGAACAAATAATCTATTATCAACTAACCCTAAGGACAATGAAGTGGCACTCAATAAGGTGAACGAATAAGGGGAAGCAGATAGATGTTCATCCAAGCTCCACGTCAGAAAATTCAAGAACCATAATTGATTTCCAAAGTTTGGACAAGAAAAAGGTAGTGGAAATAGTTGCCTGGAATTTGGAACTCAGAAGTAGTAGACAATTTCGCACCATGAAATGACCCAGAACTGAATTGAGTAGATTTGAAACTGGAAAGAGACATGGAAAACATACAAGATAGCCATTCAATTCAAAAAGTTTTAGACAGGAGTGAAAGGAAAGAGGCGTTGATGTTAAGTGCGAATCAAAATACTCAACCTATTTCGTCTAAAAGCTCAGTTGAAGAATATAATGATATTAATGCGAAATCACAGAAATCTTCAAAAGAAACTGAAGTGAAGCCAGCAAAAAAACACGGTAATTTCAACCAACATTGGGGACGAAAGAAATTCCAGTTAAATAACAATTGGAATTATAAAAGAAACTAGGATTTTTAGGATAACGATTGAATTTGCAATGTGATTAACTTTTATTTTAAGGCATGTTATTTAATTACATGATGATTGTAGCCAGCATTTTCGTGAGAGTGAAGAATTTTTTGACGGAATTCTGTTTTTTAGTTTATTAAAGAGGTTATATAATTATTTAAATAGATTTGGTTAGTTATAGGGTTAGTTTACTGGTTAAATTATCTCTATGTATTTTTAAATAATCATGTAATCCATTCTTATTAGTATTACTGACTAAATAAAAATGTGTTATTAACTTAAAAAAAAACTATCAAAGGAATAAATTGTCTAAACAAATAAAAAAACCTAATTTGTTTCATATGTTTTATTGGACCTATCAATTACATATCAAGTGCCTATTAAATGATCAATAGAGCTTCAAAAATTGATCCTGATTTTTTGCTATCCTATCAGTGCCTATCAGAATGTATATGTTAAATATTCAGATATCAATAGGCATACCGAATCTTACTATGAACTGCTGGGTGGATATCAATTCCCGATTTGTACTGATAATTGACTGGCAGTTATTATGCTGATATTTCTTCATTTGACCAGTGTAGGTAAATCAAGTCAACGGACTGAGCAAAAAATGAATTTACACGATCAACTAGATCATGCGAAATAAAATCTACAGTTTATTATACGCCAAGAGGACAAAAAAATGCCAGAACTTTCAGGATGGAAAACATGTATTGCTCTTACATGATTTGACTAAGGTTTAGTCATTTTTCTTTTTCAGGAATTTTCATTAAAAATATGTTCAAATTTTTTTCAACATGTGGCCTATGATTTTAAAAAAAAATCAGTTTCCATTTTAGTCCAAAAACTATCTTTTTACTAAACAATGCGTACACTAACAAATCTTTACCCATTCAATTATCTGTTTCAATTCATCAGCACTACTATTCAGAGGATGTGAATTTTACTAAATTTTACAGTCAAAGCTTCATGATGGTTGATCTTTATCAAGAGCTTAGACTATCAAATACTAAAGTACTTGCATGTTCACTTTATTAATACACTATTGGATGAAAAAATAAATTATGCATATCGAATAGACAAAGCATCACTGTATTTTTGTTGCGTTAGTAATGATAGGTTGGTTATAGATTTGTTTTCTATCATTAAAGACAAGTTGTTTCTTAAAAAATATTATCATGATGCCGTTGAAAGATACGGTGGCTTTATAATTTTTGACCTGTAATACTAATACTGAATGATTTAAATGAATCAGAAACTTCACTTCATCAACTAAGCCCATAATACTATTCGCAGATTGATATTTATTCCAAATACATTCATGAGAATTTCTATGGTCTAGCGAAGAAAGGCTTTGCATATCATCCTGATTAAAATTAGAATCATTAATCTTTTACTCAAGAAAACCAATGACTTCTTCTAAAATCCATTTTTGAGGTGATTTATCATCTAGACCCATAATTAATAAAGTTATGTATTTATATTCAAATTTTTAATAGAACTGTAAATAATCTCTTTCCTAGGAGAAACCTGAATTATTTGTCAATTGGTGCATCTAATAAGATAATGATGATTCCAATTTTCAACTAGCATTTTTCATGTAAGGCAGCTAATAATAATATTTTCTTGCGAAAGATAAAATGATATCTCACTTTATTTGATATATTAAAAGGTATAACTCGAAAGATTGTTTTACTAATACAATAAAAATGTGATATGCTACGCAAAATAAATACATGTTGGGTACAAGCAATATTTTTGTCTTTGAATATTTTTCAATGAACGTAAAAAATATTAACATGGCTACCTTCTTTCTTTGTACAGTTTCAAAGGTAATCTTTAAATTCAAGCTCTTTAATATCATCATCACATTCTTCGTGTTCTATTGATAAATCTAAAATTTTAATACATTGACTGCATTATTTTTTTTTTTCAGGAATATAGAAGATTCATGACAAGTAATACGTACTAGATGTCTTGTTGAGCAAAGGATTAATATCGGTTGTCAATACCACATATTTCAAGGTTTGAGTTTCAGTAACAGAATCGATAGGAATAGATTTGAGCTTGTTAATACTTCTTCTGTTGTTGGTCTTAGCTGTGGATCTTTTTGCCAACATTCCTGGTAGAGACTTACATATTTAATTGGTTATATATATTGGCATCTCACGCCCGTTATTAGAGATGGCTGACTTTTTTTAATGATAATAAAAGAACAACGAAAAATAGAATCTCTGGGAATTAGTGAAACTGGCAAAAAAAAATAAAAAATATGGTTATGTTCAAAATATTTTTTTACGGTAAGTTTTTTTTTATTTATATTTAAAGCCACCACTTGTAGACGAATTCAGAACTATTAATAAAGTGAAATAACTTTGCTATGCGTATTAAACATAAGAATTCATTCTATATGCAAGAAAATACAGATAGATTGTTATCTAACGTAAGCATGTAAAATAACTTATCATAAACTGCACAAAATATTTCAACCTATTTTAACCTTTAGACTTACTATTTTAACCTAAAAATAAAACGAGTTAAATATAGTTTAGATTTACCATCTTTATTAAATTTCATTAATTTTCAATTTAGAGTATCAATTTGTAAATATTCTATTTAATTGAAATAAAATATATTTAAATATTTTTTATAATTTACATATTTACAAAATCATTACATTATTTACCTGAAAATTTTTCACTAATTATATTGTCAT
>JADRCO010001673.1:0-17680 GCA_021464525.1 Rhizophagus sp. LPA8_4_AMF | reverse complement strand
TAAGAGTATTTTGAATATAAAATAAAAAATTAAGTATATTTTAAAAGGATTTTAACTATATATAAGTATAATTACTTTTTATTGAATAATATTAAGAAAAGTTGGTTTATTTTTTGGATAAATTTAAATCCAACCCTTATATATAATATTTAAATTTTAGCTTTATTTTAAAAAAGAATAATTTTTATAACAATTATTTAATTCTGGTCAGAATTAAATATGTCATATGATTTAATGAAAAAAAACTGAAAAAAATTGTCAAATAAATCAAAAATAATATTTAAAACCATCTTTGATATTTTAAGTAAACTTGTAAAGCAGGCAAAAATATATATATTATACATTTTTTAAAAAAAATTTGTTTGTTATTTTACAAATTTTTGCTACAAAATGCAAAATTTAAGCATTATACAGTAAGAAACAAATTTATTCTTATTTTCTTATTTCTTTTACTTATTTTAGTGAGAATTATAAATTTTTTTTTTACTTATTTTTAATAGATTTTATTAAAATACTTAAATGGTTAAATAAAGAAATTTTATCAAAAAACCTACAGTTTTACAAAAAAAGAATATGTTTTAAAGAAAACAAATCAACCTGTCCTTTTTTTTTTAAAAAAAAAAGACCGTAAAATAACTTGAATTGTATTAACATTATCTATTTTTTTTTGCAAATTATATTAAGAATATTTGTTATTTTAAATTTGGATCAATGGAGTCCAAATCTTAAAAATCCAATTTAAATGCAAAATTTTTATAGCCACCACACTATCTTTGATTAGGATATAGTTAATTCAACTGTAATAATATTATTTAATTTATTGAATTCAATTCAAATTTACAGAAAAAAATTTATAAGATCACAAAATATGATCTAAAAAAGTTTATCAATTCTAGTCTTTTAAACATTATTAGTTTCATATCATTGTGAAATCTGAAAAGCTAGGTCAAATAATCTCGAACTTCCGAAGGACTCAACTTTCTAAATAAGGGTCTTTCCTTTCCTTCTGTAAATCCTGTTGCAGTGCCACCAATGATACCAATCTCAATTGAATTTTCAGTCATTTGTCCTTCAAAACCCTCTTTAAGAGTAAGAATTGAAGTATGAACAGCATCTTCAAGTTCAATATCATCATTATATCTGTTTGGAAACAAATGACATGAGTGACAATTTAATAATAATTTATGTAAATTAAATTAATTACCGTTTTTCCAGAAACGTTTTGGCATTAATCATATTCTTCCCGATTGCAGATGCCTTCCATGCCCAATATGACCCTGAAGGATCAACTTGATATAATGCTGGACCAGTTTCATCGTAACCAGCAATTAAAAGGGAAACACCAAATGGACGAACACCTCTAAAATGTATTATACAACCAACTAATTAAAAAAAAATTCAATCTAATTTCGTTTAATATTTTATTAACTTACCCACTCTGAGTGAATTCTTGCATAACACTGGCAACTTCTTTTACTAAAATTCCTGTTGGAGGATATTCATTATATATTCTTTTATATTTTTGTGCTGCCTTTCTTGCCTTAGATAATAAGATCCTAAAATCAGGGCCCATTCCAGAATAAACCATTCCAATATTTGGGCAAACATTTGCAACTTTTTCAAGAGAAGAATCATCGATAAGTGGTGATGCACTTTTCTTCTCAGTTGCGATAACAATACCATTGGTTGCTAGTGATATAACTTTAATATAAGACAAACCGAACATTTTAAAAAATTAAAAATTGCCTTTTACCTTTACCTTTGATGCCGATGCTCGTTACACCTTGAGCAACAGCATTTAATGCATATTCAATTTGAACAAGTTTTCCCGACGGTGAAAAAGTCGTTAAAGAGAAACTAACCAGAAAAAAGAAAAATTTTTTCTTTAGTTACTAACGATAGTATTTCGAGTATTTATAAATAAAATAAACAAAGTATAAGTATTAAAGAATATGTAACCTGTAACGGTCAGTCATTGTAAACGAACTGAAATGTAAAAAAAATTTTGATTTTAAATCGCGCTGTATTTATTCGTAAGCGGTATGATGCAATCAAAAATCACGTTAACCCCTACAATAAAATGTGCCCTGGGATAATTACTATATAAATAAATTTTGATCCGATATGGATTTAGAAATTTAGAAAATATTCTTTTACTTCGTGGCTACTTCTTTTTATCGGAGTTTTTACTGTAATAGTGCGGTCTTTAGAGTCTGTTCTCTAAATATTTTTGCTTCATTATTAAAATCAAGGACAATGAGCAACAATAAAAACGCGACCGAAATACAAGCTGTTGATACAACAGAAAGATTAACGAAACTTAGGGCCTTATTTAAGAAAGAAAAATATAACTTAACTGCATAGTAAGTAAAAAATTACATTTCGTTCCTAATAAGTTTAGTTCTTCACGTATGTGAACATTCTTTTTATTATTAACAATGACATACGAGAATGGTGTTATTTCAAGCTACGTGAGGTGTACGTAGCTTAAGTTATTATATCTGAAAGTATCTCGAGGTCTACGCAAATAATTTAATTAATAAAGTACTGTTATTATTTTTTTTTAGTGTAGTTCCTTCGGAAGACGCTCACCAGGTATGAAGTCTTTGTCGTTAGCTCAATTTTCACAACGACATAAGAATTCTAATTATCAAGTTTTTAATCTAATATAGAGCGTTTAAATTTTATTTAGAGACATAATACAATTTTTAATTAATTATTTTTTATAATTTTATTCAGAGTGAATATACTGCAGCGTGTGATGCTCGGAGAGCATTTATTTCTGGTTTTACTGGCTCGGCTGGTCTGTTTAAATTTTTTGTACTGAGTTATTAAAAAATGATGAATAATAACTTCTTATTTACATTTCAATAGGATTGGCAGTTGTATCAACAGACGATGCTGCTCTTTTTACAGATGGTCGGTATTTTTTGCAAGCCAATAATCAGCTGGATCACAATTGGACATTAATGAAACAGGGTATACCTGATGTCCCAACCTGGCAAGAATATTTAGTACAGGTAGTTATCAACGGTTGTCTGTTATTTAATTCAGAAAACAGAGAAAAATAAATAGGTTTGTTATTTATCTACATTGATAGAATCTTCCTAAAGATTCAAGAATTGGAATTGACCCAACGTTGATTACGGCATGTAAGTTTATTTCATTTATTAAGTATTAGTATTGCAATTAATTTGTGTTATTCATTATTTATATCATCATATTAAAGGCGATGCAAAAGCCTTGAAAGAATCATTTGGAAAAGTTGGATCATCTTTAGTCTCTACTGAAGAGAATTTAGTTGATTTGGTATGGGGAAATGCTAGACCACCTCGTCCATGTAACCCAGTAAATGTTTTGCCATTGAAATATACTGGTAAATACGCGTTATAACATGAATATATGGTTTTAAACTTGTTTGTAATACAGGTTCTGTATACATTTACTTATATTATATTATAAAGGACGTTCACATGACGATAAAATTGCAAATCTTCGAGAGGAACTTTCCAAAGAGAATTATTATGGGTTTGTCGTGTCTGCTCTTGATGAGATTGCATGTTTGTAGATTATTTTATGCTGTTTATTATTTTATACATATAAAATTTAACCTTTCTTTTCGAAAATAAGGGCTTTTCAATCTACGTGGATCTGATGTCAAATATAACCCCGTTTTCTTTGCTTATGCTCTTATTACTAAAGACGACATTATTCTTTATATCGATGAGAACAAATTATCTAATGAAGTCAAGGAGCATTTGGGATCCAATGTCAAGTTTCGCTCTTATAATGCAGTTTTTGAAGATTTAAAGCATTTAAGTGACAAATTTAAGAGTGATAATCAGGTTTATTAAATTATATTTATATCGGTATTGGTTTATTTATAGTGTACTAAATTATTATAATATTATATTAGAAACTTCTTATCAGTACACGTACGAGTTATGCTTTGGCTTTGGCTGCTGGTGAAGTAGGTATTTTTTTACAGAATTTATATAAAAAAAAAAAAAATAATTAATTCATGTTTTTGAATAATAATTATGCGATTGTGATTAAAATAATACCAATTTTATAGGACAATACAGAATCAGCTCGTTCGCCTATCCTAGATGCGAAAGCAATTAAAAATGAGGTTGAATTAGAGGGCATGAGACAATGTCATTTAAGAGATGCAGCAGCAGTGGTATATATAACTCGAAAAATGCCTATTTTATTTAATATAAAATGTATTTTATTTATTTGATTATTTATTTAAAGATTAATTATTTTGCATGGCTTGAACAACAACTTTCTGCCGGAAATGTATTGAATGAAATCGATGGAGCAAGTCGTTTGGAAAAATTTAGAGGGTATGATTACATAAATACGAATGCACTATATTAGTGATAATATACTGATAATGAATTTGATAATAGAGAGCAAGAAGATTTTGTTGGATTATCATTCGACACTATTTCGGCATCTGGCCCTAACGGCGCTATTATACATTATTCGCCAGAACCAAAAACCTGCGCTGCTATTGATCCAAATCTGCTTTATTTATGCGATTCC
The DNA here is from genome assembly GCA_021464525.1 of Rhizophagus sp. LPA8_4_AMF. NCBI lineage: Eukaryota > Fungi > Glomeromycota > Glomeromycetes > Glomerales > Glomeraceae > Rhizophagus > Rhizophagus sp. LPA8_4_AMF. The sequence continues at coordinate 13,129 of JADRCO010001673.1, read as the reverse complement.
GGTGGCCAATATAAGTAATATCAATTATTATTATTATTATTTTAACAAAAAAAAAAATAATTTCATATTTATTTTTAGAAATGGTACTACCGATGTGACGCGTACTATACACTTCGGTAAACCAACTGAACAAGAAAAACGTGCATTTACACGAGTTCTTCAAGGTCATATTGCAATTGATCGTGCGATATTTCCAAAGGGCACCACAGGTAAATTATATTATTATTGTGTACAATTTTTTTTCTTTTTCCTCGTTTTGAAATATTAAATAATTTAGGATATTTGTTGGATGTTCTCGCGAGAACATCGCTCTGGAAAGATGGGTTGGACTTTCGCCACGGTACAGGCCACGGTGTTGGATGTTATTTGAATGTACATGAGGGTAAGAATTTTTTAAGTATATAAAACAAATGAATGGCGGGCATTTATTATGAATTAATTATTAGGTCCTCACGGAATCGGAACTCGAATTGTATTCAATGATGTGCCACTTCAAGCGGGTATGACGGTGACTAATGAGCCAGGATATTATGAAGATGGTAAATTTGGTATTCGAATTGAATCTGTTGTACTAGTTCAAGAGGTGGATACACCCTGTAATTTTGGTAATAGGGGCTATTTAGGATTTGAACGTATCACCTTTGTGCCTATTCAAACAAAACTTGTTGATGTTTCTCTTTTGGATCCTATTGAACATAAATGGATTAATGATTATAATGCAGAATGTTTTCAGAAAGTATCTCCTTTCTTAAAACCAGATAGTCCAGGATTCCGATGGTTAAAAAGAGAAACCGCTGCATTAAAATAATTTATTTATTATAACCGCAATAATTTTAGTGTACTATTTTAAATTATTTTTAACTTATCTATAAGAAATAAATATAATATATGCTATTTTATCTATATCCCAAAAAAGTTTGCATTAACTTTAATTATTGGAATTAAATATATTTATTTGTTGGTTTTTTAATTCATGCCCACAACCATAGAACAATAAGAAAAAATTTAATGAAAAGATTTTTTTTTTTCATTTTACATTATTAATTGTACGCTTCGATCGAAATTAATTGACAATTTTTTTTTTTTAACATGTTCACTCAAACTCACTCACTTCTTGACCCAATTAAGATCAATCAGATGAATCTAATCGCATATTCATCTTATACTCTGGTTAGAAAATAATCAGGTATCAATCAGATGAGTCTGATGATGATGAATCCGACGAATCCGATGAATCTGATGAATCATCTGAAGAACTATCACTCTCTTCCCGTTTACGTTTTGCTGTCGCGATGAGTTTTTGTGCATTCTAATTGAAAAAAGAATCATTAAAATTTTAGTTGAACAGGTCACATGAATTGGTTCACATTTATATCATCATCCAGACCCTTACCGCCAAATGCTCTCTTAATCCCTCAGTTAATTGCCCTAATTCAATACTTGTAAAAAAGTTGATTGCAAAACGTGTATTCCGTGGATTATCCTTTGGAAAAAGACCTTCGAAATAATGACATATCGTTTCATCATTTAATCTCACTTTAAGTTTCGGTATACCTAAAGTTCCAGTGAGTTCTTCGAATAATATTTTAATAAAAATTCGAGAACTTGATGTGGTTGCATCTTCTGTCAATTTAATTACACTCAAAACTTCCCAAGAAATAGCATCTGATGATATAAGGTGTCCAAAATATTTTGATACGTTTCTTAACCGATTCGTTTCGTATCGATGAATTGTCTCATAATATTGAACAAAACATTGTTCAAAAGACTTAGCCCAAACCAAATTTATTTTTGCAAGACGTTCACCTATAAGACCAAAAAACTTTTCATAAGTACGTTCTTGAGAACAACATTCAATTATCATGTTGCAAAGTTCCGTCTGAACAAATTATAATAAAGAAACCTTAATAAATAAAATAAATAACGAAAGAAAAATAATAATAAATAGATCAAATAAATTAAATAAAACAAATCATACTTCTTGTCCTTCTTGAATATTTAATTTCATAATTTTGTGGCAACATTCTTCAAAATCAAGACTTGACTTAATAGTTAGATATATCGTTTTACGTAAAGTTATCAAGTTTGTATTTGTTTCATCATGAATTTCCATTTTCTTTGCCAATTCCTCTTCACTCTCATGATCATCATCATCATCATCACTATCATCAGTACCTGATTCTCCATCATCATCATCATCAGAATCATCACCTAATATTTGTGTTTTTATTTCCTTGTATTTTTCTTCATTTTCTAAAAAATCAGGATCGAAGTTGAAGACACCTAAAAACAATAAAAAAAATCCAATTTAGTATATTAAAAAACTATAATTATGAAAAAAATATACATATGTATATATGTATATACGTACCAAGAGTTTCTTCAACATCTAATTCATCATCAATTGATATATGATGAGTAATTTGATCATCCTCTTTAACTAAATCTAATTCTGATGGAATTGGTGGATTATCCTTATATTTATCCTTTCTTATTTGAAATAAAACTTCAATCATATATTGAACTCTTTTATCTACATTTGCTTCATGAAGAATAGTTCTAAATCGATCAAAGACATCATTATTCGCTTTTGGTGAAACCTCAGCCAAGTGAGCACCACATTCACGCATAAACCCGACAGCAACTTCTACTGAATCACTAGTAGGATGTTCAAGCAAAAGAACTAAGATTTGTAATGCGACAATTTCGTGAGCTACTAGATGATTACATAAATGTGCAATAAAAGAAGTAGTAGCTAAACAAGTTGTCTAAAATTCAAATAAATTAATTAGTCAGCATCGTATAAAAAATAATTATTAATTTTGTTCAATAATAAAATACCTTATCATTACGCCTATATGCTTTACGAAATTGAATAATTAACCTAGTGAGCACTAGTTCACCAATTTGTGGCAACTTAGTGTTTATAATAGCTACCAATGCAGAATAAACGGGTGTAAACGGTAGAGAAGCCGATTGTGCTTTCATGATCGATCTAGCAAAAAGACCTCTTCCACGAATTAAATTTTCATTAAACAACTCAAAAACAATATTTTTTATATTTGAAGTATTGACCTGCGATTTAAATAAAGAAATATTACTTAATAGTTCCAAAGGAATAAAATAATAAATAAAAAGATTACCTTGTTAATAAGACCATTAATACTCTTTTTTAGAGCTTCCCAAGTAATTCTTTGATATTCTTTACTAGATTTATCGGTTATCGTTTGTTGCATCGCCCGTAATCGAGCGGGTGGAATATATACGCCACCCGCTCTAGTATTAATGAGCACTTTCTGTTCAGTCTCTATAAACGACGACATTTTTTTGATCGGGATTGAAATTTTTTTTAAAAAAAATCAGTTCAATTATTTTTTAAAAATATTAGTAAATTTATTGTACACCTGAGATCATTTGAGTCATTGTTTGAATACAATTTGTACTAGATCTTGTTGATCATTCGATAGCCGTTTTTTTTTAGTCGCATAAAAAAATCATAACTTTTTATTTTATTTGATAATTTTTTGTTTGCTTTTTTTGATTTTCTTTTTTTTTTAAAAAAAAAAAAAGTTTGAAAAGTAGAAAAAAAAAAATTGAATTAAAGAAAAAAAAATAAAGAAAAAAAAGGAAAATTACTTTAAATATAGCAAATTTTTTTTTGTTGTAGTTTACAAACGCTATATAAAAGTAAATAAAACTAAATAAAAATATTTTTTTTGAGATCTTCCAGGTTTTTTTTTGGTTTTCATTGTCTTTTTTTTTTATAAAATCCAAAGTCATTCCCAAAAGTTCAATTTTCCCTTTTATGATTTGATCGTTAATTAATAAAATTAATACTAAAATAAAAAAAAGTTAGAAAGAAAAAGGGAAAATCGAGATAGGGAAAGGAAGATATATTTTTACAATTTCATAAAATGATAAAAAAAAGAAATAAAATTTTTTTTTTTTGAAATAAAAAGTATAACATAATATGTAATGTTAAATCACATAAATGTTTTTCTTTTAAAGAGAAGTAAAAAAGAAATAATTTTGATTGCTACTATACTACATGATCAAAATAATGCTAAAAATAAAGATAGAGTAAGGCTTTTTTTTTGAGTGCCATGTTTCTTCTTCTTTCTCTCTGTAAAGAGAAAAAAAACTGTACAATTATTATTAGGTAATTTTGTTTTTTTTTGAAAGACATTAAAACATGGCACAAATGAAGAAAAAAAAAAAAACAAAAAAAATTTTTTTTTTTTTTTTTTTTTTGTTAATTTTGTTCCATAAGGATTTTTTTTTTACTGTAAGAAAAATGAGATGCTATAATTGATCATAGTGTTCTTGACCTTCTTGAAGTAGAGGTATAGGTAGTAGCAGCTTTATTATGATAGCCTGTAGTGGTTGACCTTCTACGTGGTTTACGCTCTTTCGTATCGTCTTTGTCGTATCCAGTAAGATATCGCATATACAAAAATGTTTCGGCAACGCCAACGATAACACTTCCGGTAAAAGCGAGCAACACACGCTAATTATTTAAAGAATAGGGGGTGGACAAAAAAAAGTAATTGATTAGATAATCCAATTTAATATGCGAAGAAAAAAAAAAGATTTTTTTGTCAATCTGTAAATACCATTCCCGTATCACCAGTAATTGTTTGAGCTACATGATATACAGCTGCAAAAACTGCGACAACGGTAAACGTGATGTTGATTATGGCAGTAAGCTGGCTGCGAACACTTTGGAATTCTTCGGTATCGAGTAGTTTAAAGGTCTCTACATCATAAGAGGAGGCGACTTTGCCAATCATACGCGCATATTCTTTATTGGCTTGTTCGGCAAGAATTTTTTCTAACCTAGCAATTAATTCTGGACTCTGTGAAAAAAAAAAAATAATAATTAATATTAAATATTAGGTAATTAAATTTAATTTATACAAAGTCAGGTTCATTGAATTTATTTATTTACCTTAACCTTCTCTTTGCGAGGTTCCAAGTACACCCCGCTCCCAGTGAGCAGCTCATGTAGCCAATAGTGTGAAAGGCCTAAAGTGAAAAAAAAAAGATAAATAAATTAGTAAGGTGATAATGTAACAAGGTGGCAGATATTAATTATTTATGGTAAGCACTCTCGGTAAAACTCGGGAAAATGATACATGCTTACATAACATAAATAATTATATAGTTATACAATAAAAGTACTGCGGAAAATATATTGATAATTTACCAATTTCTTTACCGAGTTTGCCATCGCGGCCAACTAAGAATTTTGAAACCTCTTTGATAAGGTCGAGAGGAATACAAGAGGAGAGTTTAAGATAATTTTTGAGCCTTTGTTTGGCGGATTCATCAAATTCAGGTGATTGTAAAGCTTGGTATATGGCAGTTCGGATACGGTCAGTCAATACGAGTAAAACCATGATTATTTGTGTGATATGAAGGTATAAAAGGAAAAAGTGTGTTTCGTTTATTATGTTTTCGTTAAAAAAAAAGCGATAAATTTTATATCATAAAAATATTTCGTTTAATTATATCGTTTAAAATAAGAAAAAAGTAAGGGTTGGTTTTTTTAAGGTAATTTTTTTTGAGAAAATATCATAAAATAATTTTTTGCAAATTTAAAAACTTTAAGTCGTTAACTTAAAAAAAATTAAAAATAATCTTTGACTTTTTAAAAAAAGTCTAAGAGAAGGTATAGGAACGTTATAGGAACTGGGGTGTAAAAATCAGTTAACCGAATAAACAAAAGAAGAGAGAAATAGTCGGGTATATATATTTATTTGGAACACTAAAAGTAGCATTATTTTGTGATAATTGATGATTTATATTGTACAAGGGAGTCAAGGAACCTTTAGAGAATTACATATAAAAAAGTTATTTATTGTTTATATTATATGCGCCATGATATACTTTGATTAACTTGATTGAAATTAGTGGCTATTGTTTGGCGGTTTCCAGGTTCTTACTGATAACGACAATGAAATCCCATTTGAAATTTAGATATGTCGGAAAATTTTCCGAATGTTAGATCATGATTGATAGATAAATTCATGTTACCATAAATCCGATCTATAAAAAATATTATATTTATATACATGTATATGTATGTATATTATATATATTTGAATCTAAGAATTAAAAAAAATCTTTTTCGGAATCCTTAAATGGAAATCAAGAGTGAATTGGCGCGTATCGTATTTTCGCATGGCACCCTAACAAACAAAGTAACACAGACCATTATCGATGATTAAGTGTTTTAAGGGTGTAACATCTTATTGTTGTTACCACATGGAAAACATCATCTAACATTTTCATGAGTATCTACATTCCTTCCTATTGTTTTTAATAGCCTGTCACATGAAGATTGAATTTATAGTTTTTGACATTTTTTATATATCAATCAAATTTATTAAAAGACCGGATTTCTTCGATCCGATTTTATGGCCTTACCGCAGGAGAGTTGCTCATTTTAAACAGGATTTACTGATAACGCCATTTGTGAGAAATGTTTAATTTTTTTTCCAATTTATTCAACAAATTCCAACTTTTCATTCCGGTAATTCCAATGGATATGCACGGACCATCATAAATCGATTAGTTCATATGTGAATTTACAAGTTATTAACTTGATTTTTTTTTGCGAAAAAAAAAAAAAAAATTTTTTTTTTGTGCCAATTCAATTTATATGGGAAATGGGTAATTCAATTATTACTATAAATAATTAAGAAAACCTGTTATTGTTTACATCAATCCTGTATCATCCTGATTTCTATACGCATTGTCCAATTTATTTTACATGTGAAAAAGAATTTCAAAAAATTTTTTTTTCCTACTTTTGTGAATGCTTTTTTTTAATTTAATGGTTGTACGAAAAAGGTTTTTTGTTTTCGAAACAAAAATTCGTTCATTCGTGTAACTTAAAAAAATTTTTTTTCACTTATTATTTATTTGTAAATAATTCATTTTATTTACAAATAAAAAAAGGGTTTTTAATATTTAATATTTTTTTTTTTTATTTAATAGATAGCAACAATAAACGCCAAATATATTTATTAGGAGATATCTTGTGTATTCATTCTAGAATTCTGTAAAAGTTGAGCTGCAAATATCTCCATATTTTTGATAGTTTCACGCCACTGTGCTAAAACTTCTATCGCCTTCTTGAGCATATTTTCCGGTGGAATATCTTGTGGCAATATTTTAGATGAAAATTCTTGATTTATCTCTTCATGTTCATTTAGTACCAATAGAATAACTGTCTTAATAAAATCTCGAAGTTGTGGTACTAATCGCACAACTTTGTTAATTTGTTCTAGAGAAGGAATAACTCGATTCACATCATCTATTTTTAAAATTAACATGATTTCCTAATGAAGGAGAGTAATTAATCATTATTTGTTTTAGATATTCAGATATTATTAATTACCTAATACAAATATTTCGCTTACTTTAACTAAATCAGCCAAGGCTTCTGCTTCCAATTCATCAACTTTGGTTAATTGCAATTTGAAATATAATTTATCTCTGAAAATATTACGTCTCGTTTCTATTGTTTTTGATTCCTTTTTATCTAATAAATTAATTATAAATTTTTAACTTTAAAAAAATGTGTATTATAAATCAATCACATTTTATATATTTCTATATACCCTTAGAAGGACTCTTAGATAATGATCTTGTGTTTCTTTTGTATGCATGCAATTCCAATTTGAGTCGTTCGTTTTCTTCACGCATGGATTCAAGTTCAAGAGAATTGGTATCGTTTTGACTATCCAACGCAATTTTTAAGCGTTTATTTTCCTCACGTAACTTTTCAAGTTCTTGCCAATTAACGGAATCAAACTTGAAATTTTTATTCTCTTCACGTAAATGATTCAATTCTTTCAAGAAATTATCGGAATAAATTTTTATTTGTTCATTTTCTTTTTGTAATAGATCAACTTCTCTACGAAGATTATCAGAACGAATTTTTAGTTTTTCATTCTCTTCACGTATTTGTTCTAATTCTTGAATGATGGGATCAAGTTGATTAGTTTGCTTAATTTCTTTTTCTTCTTTTACGTTTACTACTACTTCTTCTTCTATTACTTTTTCTTCTATTGCTTTTTCTATTACTTCTTCTACTATTTCTTTTGTTTTATTCTCTATTTCTTCCTTTTCTGACGCAGTCCCTTCTTGTGAAATGTTTTTTATGAGGTTGGACGATTCATTTGACTAATTAAATTAAAATTGATTAAATTAATAATTATTATTGAATTTTTTTTTAAAAAAAACGTAATAATGCATTAAAAACAATTTACATTTCCTAGAATATTAGAAGAATCATTTGATGATGAACTTTTCGTTTCTCGTTTTTCTAATAATTGTCTCAATTTTGTGTAATTAACTTCATCATCTTCTACAACATTTGCGACAAAATGTGTTACATCTCCTTTTTCAACTAGATATAATATAAATAAATTTTAATATAAGAAATTTTTCATATATATATATATATCTATTAAAAAGATTTATTTACTCGTGATAGAAGGCATTTCAGTAATAATTGAATTACTTAATATTGACAAATCATTTTGTGAATATTGTATAGTTTGATCATACTCATTCGCTTTTGCAGGGTGAGCAAAACTTGTTATTTCAACTCCTATATCTCGATAATCGATATTTTCTCTAGATACCACAGTTTTGGCTATAATAGAAGGAATTATATCAGAAACGTTACTAACGTTACTAGATTCTTCAAAAGTATAAGTACGATTTGGAACAGGTGAAGAACAAGCTGACGCGTAATTGGAGTGATTATCTTCTTGTACCGTGTTACCAAGATTAAAATTTTTATTATTTATAACTTCAAAACCACTTTTGATATCTGAAGACATAATTTTTTTTTCAAAAAAAAACTCTAAAATAAAAGAACGACAATAGAATAATAATATTATTATATAAAGGATATAAATGAAAACTTTCTAAAAGGAAATTTGGATGGTTTAACAGTTGGTTTAACCGTTTAAAATTTATTTTTTTTTTTTATCAATTTTTTATAGTATACGCGTGTTTCTCAGTTACGTGATTTTGTGGCATCTGAATTTTAATTGGCGCAATGTTTATTTCACATGTATTATTATATACAGTATAACGTTTATCTAGGAAAAAAAAAATCACTTTTAGTATTGAAAATAGCTTTTTTCACTTTAATAATTTAATTTTAATAAATATAAATATTATTGATATTTAAAGTTAAGTACACTATTGTAAAAAATGCTAATTACTTCAAGCTGTTAATAAAAGCCAATATCTGAGTAATCCCACACCTGCTAATAACTTTACTTAATCTCCAAAGGCTTGTTTTATTTAACAAAAGTACCAAAATTACGCTGTAAAGTGAAAAATCAACCGCGCGCGGCACAAGTATTTCCATACAAAAATATTCATACTATTGCAAATATTAAAGATATCTTGACAAAAATTAATATTTGAGTGACTCCATACCTGCTAAACAACTTTGTCTAAATTACCTAAACCTATTACATTTAGCTAAGGTCCTGAAATTACACTACAAAAATAAATGCAACTCTTGCTAAAGTGAACCTCATGGGCTGAAAATTAAAATTCACTATAGTAAAGGAATTCACTAATCACGTATAGTGAATTTTTATAAGATTTTCGCTATATTAAAAACCCTTATTATCACGTGATGTATACTATATGGTAATAAGTATTAGTTATTTACTGATCTAGTAGTAAATAAATAGGTTATCATCCAAAATGAATAACTGAAATATTCCCTCCCTTTGGGGGGGGCCCAAGGCATCGGTATATATGGAGTATTTATTTTAGCTGAATATACTAATTGGTCTGCCAGTTTATAACTGGCAGAAAATTTCCTAGATACCAATTAGTAGCCAGGTGATAATGATGAGTTACAATGACTAAGAATATTTTTAAAAAACACATGCAATAAAAATAAATGTTCTTTATTTTTTTTGTAAACCTGCACATAAATACTTTTTATATTTATAATCATTTAAAGATTATTACTTTATTAGCACATTCACTGCAAATCTGTAATACAATTATTTATAAAGACTATCCCAATCGATTTGATATTTAATAAAACCTTCATATTCTTCTTTATGATTATAAAAGTCCTTTTTGTTAAAATATAAAGTTTCAAAATTAATATTATTAATATCTATAATATTATCTTTAACATCTTCTCTATTCATACTATTATTATTAATACTATCAACACTATTATTAGTTTTAACAAATATTTGAAAAAAAATTATTTCTATAAACTTCTCTTCTAGCTTTTTTCATAGCTTTAAAAGCTCCTTTATCAATAATATCTTAACTTTTATTTTGTTCTAAATAGATAAAAATTTTATTAAATATGGCTAAAACTTCAGAGCTAGATACTGAAGTAATTTTCCTATCACTTTTATCATTAGAAATGGAATTATTTTCTTTAAAAATAGCAACTATTTGTTTTTCAGTTAATGTCTCACAGTAATTTTATTTTTCTGATCTAATCTAATATATTCTTCAGCGGTAAGGGAATCTGTATATTCAAGTTTATCAATTAAATTTTGAATTTTTCTATGTTCATTCTCTTCTATTTCATCTTGAGTAACTATATCATCTAATGGCAAAATTTCTGCATCTTTTCAGCAGTTAAATATAATTTGAGAAAGAACTTTATTTTAGGCTGATACAATATATTTAATAGTTTTTTTAATATCAATTGGTAGCTTACTATTGCTTGCTCCTTGTTGAAAATTAAATATTTTAATATGATTTTTTAAGGAGCAATTTTTGATAGTATGCTTATAAATACAGATATGGTAAGTTTAATTCATAATTGAAAAATTGCATTCAAATTTTTTAGAATTAATTACTTTAAAGCTATTGATAATACCTTTATTATAAGATTATAGGTGCACAATTGTATTAGGAAGTAAAAACTTAATTTCTATATTAGTTAATTTCACATCTTCATATAAAGCATGAACAGAAGCATTATTTAAAAGAAGAAGAATTTTTCTTCCTTTTAATCTTATTGTTACATCAAGCTGGCAAATCCAATCATTCCATATAGAAACTTGCATTTAAGCTTTTATATTCCAGTAATATTCTACTGGTAAAGATGATTTAGATAAGTTTTTTATAAAGCAAGAATTTTTGTATTTATGAATGAATACTGGTTTAAGCTTTTCTCTACCAGTTGTATTAGAACAAAGTAGAATTATTATACAATCTTTTAATTGCTTTTATTCAGACATAGGTTTATTAGAAATTATTTTTTTAGGTTCCATTTTCCAATACAATCCAGTTTCATCACAATTAAAAATATCATCAAAATTATATCTACAAATCAAATCTTGAAATTCCTTCCTAAATTCATCAAATTTTTCAAGTGATGCACTTGTAGTCTTTCCTTACTTTAAATAACAAGAAAGGTTATGATATCCATTAATTCTTTCTTTAAAATTTTCAATTTTATATAAAAATGCAAACATCATAACCTTTTCATGTAAAACTTAATCATTAATATCAATACTATTTTCCAAAGTTTTTAATATCTATAACATAAGTGCTTCTTCAATTTCTGGAAAAATCACTCTAATTTGTTTTTTACCTTTAACTTCAAGTGCTTAAGAATCAATTTTAAGCTATTTTTGTGAATTTTTTAATGTATTACTAATACATCCTTCACTAATACCAAATAATTTTACTAATTCTTTATTTTTTAGAGAAGGTTCTATAACTTTTTCAAGACATATTTCATGTTTTTAGGCAAGGAACAAGGAGGCTCTTTTTGGTAAAGTTTTTTCTTAGAATATTTTACCTTTGTCTATGATTATTTGAGTATACAAAGTTTTGTGTTTGAGTTTTGAGTATAATATGTAGTGTTAGTAAATAATTAATTAGATCAAGAGGATTAGTTTTTGTTACAATCAAAATGTAATATGATACTTTCTCTTTTTAGTTTAAATTATGAAAAACTTCTAGCTTCTAAAAGTAAATTTGAATTGCAATTTTTATTCAAATAAATTACATGTGATAAAAAATTCATTAATTAATTATGTAACATTTGAAAAATTCATTATAGCAAAAATCTTCACTATATATATCAAGGGTAGAGTTCTTAATATGCAATCTGAAACAGGGACGATGATATTTGCATTTCACAAAATATTACATAAGTCACAAAATTTTATGACAAACACAAAATTACTACATACCGCCATATATTTTCACAAATTTTAATTCTATATATATATATGTATATATATGCACAAAATTTCACAATAAAATACAAAATTCGCAGTTCGCAATATAAATAAGGAGTAAATCACTAAACTATAAGTAGTAATAAAATCAACAGTTTGTATGAAATCTACTTTTATCTAGAAAAAAATGTCATCTAAATGACAAAAAACTTGTGCAGTTACAGTTCATACACGAGTTAAAGATTATAATGGAGTATTTCATGCTGATAATGGTTTACTTTTCTGTAATTATTGCGACCTTTCAATAGAATGGAAACATAAATCAACAATAAATGCGTACTGTGTAAGTAAAAAATATGGTTCACAAAAAAAAATTTTTGAAACAAACGAAAAAGCCAAAAGTCAACAAACATTACAAGTCACTTTACTTTTCATAGAATTAAAAAATGAAGTGATAGAAGATTTGATAAAAGCATTTGCTAATGCAGACATTCCTTTAGAAAAAGTTAATAATTTACTTCCTTTTTTTAAAAAACATCTTAAAGAAGGAGGCGCAATTTCTCAAGCACCAACTTTACCACTAGTTGAAATGGTCCAAATTAGATAAAAATCGGACATATGATTTTAGTCTGAATTATGGCTTAAAATTATCCGATTTTTATTTGAAAGGCCATTTCCGTTTGAGTTCCGAGTGGTTGCCACTCGGATATAATTCAGAATAAAAAATTGAACACAAATCAGACATAAATCAAACTAAATTCAACTTAAATTCGGATATTACAAATCAGACATAAATCAATATTTAAAAATACAAAATTTATATATAATTCAATCATAAATCAAATTTATTAATTGTATAAGTTTGCATTACTAAAAAATAGAATAAAATAATATTATATATAAATTCATCCACTAGT
>JADRCO010001672.1:0-17696 GCA_021464525.1 Rhizophagus sp. LPA8_4_AMF | reverse complement strand
TTTCTTTTTTTTTCTTTTCTCCTTTTTTTTTCTCTAGAAATTATAAAAAAATAAAAAAGAAAAAAGAAATTAACGCGTAATTATTATTTTGACGCGTTCTTATTATGCAAATGTGTATGACACACGTCCTTTTATGTAATTATTTGTAACACACGATGTAGTCACACAATTGTAAATTGATTATTTATGTGGATTAGTCTAAACATAACGCGGTTACATGGCAGTGTTTTTAAATATTAGATGATCAATAAAAAACATGAAAATTCTAAGTATATAATAAGATGAAATGTGAAACTTAATAGATGATGATATTAGATAATTGATATATTAAATATAATATAGCAATTATAAAGCAGTAACTATATAAACAACAATTATATAATAAGTGATTTGCTATAGAAATCACAAGATAATCAAATAGTAATCATGTGATAATTATAATAATAATCAGAAAAATCAAAAGAAAATATGAAATTCTAAATTAAAGTATAAATCTTTGAAAACAATGTTATAATTTTAGGGTAGTACTAAATATCACCAGTGGTAATAGTCATCTATAATGAATTTATAATGTAAGTATTTTTAATTTTGGCTAAAGGTAACCATCATTACTGGTAAGCTTTAGTAATACCCATAATTTTATTAAGTATGTAATAGATGAAATATAAAACTTAATAAATAATGACTTGAAGTTTAAATAACGGGATTTTATCCATACCGTTATTATCTACTTCGTACATGCGCAACATTTCGCTCAAGTCTTTCTTAGTCTTTAAGAGGAGAATGACCTCAACTTTTTCCTTTAATCTCCTATAACTTATTTGGTCATCTTGAGAAATTCCGGTCATTAATCTTTCATTGCGAATAATTTTTTATTTGATTTTAATCACTAAAATATTTTTATAGATCTAGAAATTATCTAGGTACAATTGTTAATTATTTATCCACTAAGACTATAGTATCAAATATCGTGAAATTCTTCAATGTTTGAAAATAAAAATACAATAATGAATTATCCAATTATAAACTAAAACTAGAGTAGACAATATTTTGAATTTTTCACAAAAGATAAATTCGGCCGTATTTTACTTTTTAACTTCGTCCGCTAACGTAAGCGTCTCACTCTTTATACATACAAAAAAAAGAAAAGAAACATTAAACGGTTTTTCCAACATTTAAATACTCAAAAGAATACCTGTCAAAATGTCTTCATAGCGCAAATGGAAAGGCACATCCATAAATAAGGTTCCATCAGATTTCTGAATTTAAATAAACCAGAACTAAAACCGGATTTTTGGCAGATAATCAGATCCAGTTTTGGTAGAACCGTCTGGAACTTTAATTAAAAGAATAAAAAAGCAAATCAAGAATAAAACAAGCCTACTACCCAAATTTTACAAAGAAATTTGTTTAAAGAAAAAAAGAAATGAAATATGCAATAAATGGGTTTGAAAGTAATAATTTATAATTTTATAGTATCTTTACACTATATTATTATTAAATATCGGAATTATTTGAGTTATTTGGTTTGGACTTTGAAGTGAAAAAAAAAAATTATGTACTTACTGTATATGCGCCAATCCTGGGATTATTCGTTCGAAATTATCCGGAGGATATTATCGTTCAAGATTGGATCTGTCTAATTTCTGTCTAGTATGGCTGCATTCACGTGCAGAAGGCTTTTCTTTTGGTAGTTAGGTAATTACTATAAATAGGCACAAGTCGTTTAGTGGAAATTAAAAAATGTAATCCTTGAAAGTATAAATGATTATGAAATGCGTGTTACCAAAAAAATTATTAGCGGTTATTCACGTGATCATATTGTAAAAAATCGCCTTCTCTCTATTGTTCTCATTGGAATCTGTTATTGAAGATTTATTATATAAAAAAGTCTGAAATGTCTGTTACAGAGGTAGGAGATCTTGAAATTGACGAAAAAGTTAAAAAATAGTCAAGGATATTTCTTAGCGAATAAATTCAAATAAAATTTAGAAATTAAAACAGAAAATCATACTAAACTAATACTTTTTGTTATATTATGTGAACCATACTCATGAACCATTTACAGCTTATTTTGGAAATATATTGTAAATCACATGACGAATTTTAATTATATAAATCATCTTTCCAAATCAATCAAATCTGATTCTTTTCTTAGACTCATCCCTGCAGACGGATTTGTTAGTTCAATTTGCGATCAATTTCGTATTTTTCCGAAAACCAAGGGAAAATTTCTTCTACTGCACCTTTTCTTAATATTGTAAAAAAACAAATAAATTGCATAATTCCGTAGGTTAGATAGATGATAATGCCCGATTTGTAGAATTTACGTCATCCGACACCTGCGGATTCGTCAACACTTACCGGAAATACAAAGAGATAGTAAAAGTGAAGGATAAACATAAGAAGAAAAAAAGTTCTGCTGGAATTCGTTGAAATTAATCACATTTTGGTGTTATGGAGATGTTGTCTTAGAGTGGTCTTCTAATGCACGAGCCAAATTTTTATCATGTGAAAGTGAAATCGTGCTTAAAATTTACTGTAAAGGAACCAAAATCGCGATTCGGGTAGAATTTTAATATTTCTTAGCAAATATAAAATTGGTTAATTAAATGACAGAATAAATGGGAAATAACAAAGAGATTTGAAGGTCCAATCAACCTGATAAGAATTATTATTATATGACCAACGATTTGTTATTTCTCATTTGTTTGGATCTAGACTCAAATGGCACACCATCAAGTATATGATCACTCGAGGATATCTATTTGATAATGAGAATAAATGAGGATATTGAAATAAGAACGACAGACATCGTTTTCAAGCCTAATGTGACCAGATTGACGTTACCTAAACCCTAATTATTTAACTATGACTTTTAAAGAACAACTAGAAACCACTGGCAGTGAATGTCACAACTCATTGAACTGATTGCTTTGTTTTACCAATCAAAGCTAATAATATTAGTAAAATCATATGGATAACTAACAATGATTTGCGAAAGATTGTGATGAGGCTTCAAGCTGAAGCTCTGCTGATGCAAACTCACGAGTATACTTATTGTCTTTACTTTCTATATTACAAATTTTCCAATGTATTGAATTCTCTAGGAACAATCGGTCCCAGAAAGTGTAGAAGAATAATGCCATGCCTTGAGTGTGAAACATTGATGAATTTGAACGAAGGTTCTTAATAAAAATATTAGCATAGCGTGTCTTTCCTGAGTATATATATTATTATTTGTTAATGAAAAGTCAAAAGATCAATATATATATTAAAATTATTAATTATAAAGATTATATAATATATTTATTGTAAAATGTTTAAACACAAGTAATATTGAGAATTAAATTACAACGAAATTATCTTTTTATTTTATTTTCTATTACATATCATTATTATAAACCAACCACCATGACTTCCAACCTACAAGTTTTATTTCAGTGAGACGTGATATTCGATTTGGCTTATACAATAGATATTTTCGGTATTGTGCCGAATGAGTAGGATGAAAACTAAAATTTCGAAATTGTTGTCATTCTAATCATAATTTCAAATAACAATTTCTTAATTTCATTTAAGTAAAACCGTGGGAAACATTCTTATCAAGTGATGGAAAATGTACACATAGATCAAATGTTCTTGTAATCCAGTACGCGATAGATCAATACACTTTCTCTTTATAATTCATCGATGCCATGTTTCAGATGGAAACTCGAAGAGGAGCTTAAGTTCGAACTTTTTTGAAGCAATTTTGAATAAATATCCTCGATTGAACGGAACAATAGGTATTATAAATAATATAGGTAATGTTGGGGAGGCGAAATAGATGCTTACAACTAGCAAGCTTAAAGGCTGTACGAAGAAATAGAAAACATTTTGGTGAATCCAGGTAGTTTGTTTGTAATCGAATAATGAAGAAGGTTGGTTTTCGAGTTATAATCAACTGCGCCAGAATTGTTAATTGTTAAACGTTTGTCGGTAAACACAATAAGTCTAAACCTTCCAGTCTAACAAAAATCCAAGTTACATTTCTTTCCAGTTGTCTAGAGGTATTTCATCATGACACGAAGCAAAGAAATCAAATTTCAGTTCGCTAAATATTTAGCAAATACAAAAAAGCGCGATAAAATCTTTCGAGTCTTCTCAAGTGACTTTGATATTTCGTTCTCATACTCGTATGAATATCTAATCTTCAAATAAGCCCAATCCTTTTAGCCAATACAAATATAAAGATTATTTGATTAAATCCGCTTCATTTGATAATGCCTTTATTTTTAGGAAGATATAATGATACACTAATTTATTAATAAAATAAATAAAATATGGCTTTCAATAATGTCCCTCTAAGGTTATATACGTATTTTAAGGAGTTTGTACGCGCGCGAACTTTTTTTATATTAAATAACATGAATTATTTTTTGGTTTTTTCTCTTTCTTTCTTTTTTTTTTTTTTAAAAAAAAAAGAAAGAAAGAAGAAAGAAAAAAAAAATGAGAAAAATACGAATGATGTTGAGAAGGTTAAATAAAAGAATCAAGTCAATCACCTGACTTTTTTCTAAAAATCGGCAACAATAACACTTTTACGCCAACATTTTTGGGTATACCTTGTTGATCATCTAACGAATTAAGTAAAATAGATAATGTTTTTAAGGAGTGTATTATTCAAATATTGGGGCATGTTAGCATTTCACGTGAAATTAAAGATAAAAATGTTCGTTATTTATCACGTTTGGTAACAAATTACGTAATGGACCCAAGTTTGAGTAACCAACTCGATCATGTTCCCAAATCCCAATTTGGAACAAATTCAACCATATCCAAACCTGACAATGTTCCAAACTTAAATAGGTAAATGCTCTAACTTAGTTAGTTAGATTTGAAACATAGGTTTGGGCATAGAATCTTATTTGGGATATGGTTGAGTTTGGGTCACTACGGAGCCAAATAGAACATTGAGCATTATAGGAAATGATTCTCAAAAAATTAGTCGTACCAACTTTTTTGGATAGAAGGTTCTATATGGAAGATGTCCTACCAAAAGCACTTACTAATCCACGAATAGTGCTCGAATTCGAATCAGACCTGAGTATACAAATCGACTGATAAAAATATTTACATAGATCTAATCTCGACCCTGACCCGGAATTTTTAAAAGTAATATTGCTATTTTCTTTGATTTATTAATTTTTGCAAACTATAATAAATACAGTCTAAGTGCACCCCCTTGGGACCATAATGAAATTTGAAAAAACGTGCATTTAGAGAAGGTGTGCAATTAGAGAGAGAAATTTTATATGATCTCTATATACTTGGGAGTAAGAGGGCGCATTTAGAGAAAAAATATATAATACGTGCACTTAGAGAGAGTGCACTTAGAGAGTTGACTGTAGTTATAATAAATCAATTCGATATATCGGAAGCTAACTCAAATTAACTACAAAAACAAGTAATTTTCCTTACACAGATGATTACACTTTATATAGTAATGATACACACACACAAAAGCAGGATAGTAATTTAATTTTGATCCGCAGCTGTTTCATAATTTTTTGGCGCTAATTTCGTTAAATGATATTCAGGTTGTAGTGTCCTGTATTTAATATTATTCGATTAAAACATTATCCGGGTAAAACTTGAATTATTGCATTAAAAATCCTTAATTGTATCTGGGAAATATTTTATAGAAAAAGAATGTAAACTGGAAAATGGTTTATATTTATGTCCAACTGAGATTTCAGTTCGATTTTAGACTACGTATTTTAACCTCTATCAGACCTTCTGCCTGAAAGGACTTGCCCCGCTGGAACGCTTAAAATTAATTTGCCCTTACGCGTAATTGACCAATCATATTGTTGAAGTTGTATCACGTGCGTTAATAGGTGATCATCACGTTACTTGAACATATTTATAAAATTCGAGTATGTTGGCAAATTGATATAATTAATTGTTTGTTAGCTTAAATTAACGTTATCTTTAACTACTTTATACTGATTAATGAAGATTTGGACTACATCGCGAATCTATTCATTTGGTTATACAATGTGTAGTAGCATTCACACTTTTTTTATCACAAAATTTAGCTCTCTCGCTTTCTTCGGACATATATTATAACGGTTTCTATTTTCTAATAAATAAAATGATACACGTTTATTTATAATTTTAAAAGACCCAGAATACTTATCATGTGCAAAGTCCAGATACTTGAGTTATTCAGGTTAAACCAAGATTTCGACTCTGTCATAGGATCTCAGATCTTTAAAATTTTAATCATAATAACTCAAGTTGAGTTAATTGACCTGGGTTGATTTATTTATTTTTTTTGAATAATGTACACTATATACGGCTTACAATAATAATTATTTTTTTTTTATTTGTAAACCCGGATCATAATAATTATCGATCATACATGTTTATAAATTCCCAGTTATAATTTATTAGCTATACACTTATTATTAAAACATGATAGGAAAATAGGTATACAAAGTTGTTTACTGATGTGGCGATAAATAAATGGAAATAATAAACTTATGGGCGGTCTTATCTTATTGGGACTAAGAAGAGTTCTTCGCATTGACGTCACAGTCGACTTTCTTGAAAAATGCGGATGGAAGAATATCCCGACATAGTCTTGGAGATTTGAATTTAATCCATCAGATCTCGCCAAGAATATATAGATGGTTGTATAAATGTCACGTGTTATTTGGTAGACTCCGATAAAATATGATTAATTTTTTTAATGAATTTTCAGAATAAAATTATATAACGGTAATAAATAGCATTAAAAAAGCTCACAATGTAGACAGATGACTTAGAAATCGTCTAAATCTAAGTTTCATGAACCTATGAACGTGAAATTGTGAAAATGATTACAACATCATTATCATTTCTTATTTCATTTTCTTTATTCTTCGATAGCGAATTATTTTCATCGTTCTTTGTTTTTCTGATTCTTCTTTTTTTTTAGCTAGCTCTTCTTCATTAAAGAAAGCATATTGATAATGAGATGGTGGGTTGGATTCAATTTTCTTCTAGTTAACTAGTTGTTGTGGATTTTGTTGTAGTCCTGTAGCAACATCATTATTAATTCTATATTTGTCGATTATTCGGTATTATTCCGTTTTCAAAAGTAGATTTTGCTTTATTATCCATTATTGGCCGTGCTACTAGCCTACTATTGTAAATAACTAAAGGTGATTGTGACAATAATAAGGGGAGAAGTGATAGGCATCTTATTGTAATAATGTAAGATTCCATTTTAAGTACCGTACAATTCTGCTCACATTACCTAAATACTGCAAGAGTATCTCCCTTAGTAGTATCGAGTACTTTTCTCTTGCAAATTGAGGATAACTAACAACTATATTCAGCGCTATTTAGTAATTTGAAACGAGAAATTAAGTGTTAAATGACTTTGTTTGTTCTCACTTTTTATAAATAAGATGATTTTAGCCACGAATTTTGTTTTTAACTAAACATTTCTTTAAAATTGCAAGAAGCGAATATTTTTCATCCTCATCATTTGTATTATCTATCAGGATCGTATCCGTCTGCAAGCATTCCAATGTGGTTTTCGAATACATTTTCTGTTACTAGATCTTTGAAGCCACAACGTACGATAGCTAAAATAATGTAATTTATTATCAAGATTACAATCAAATCTAATCCTACTAGAAAGCATATTTCTTATTGGCTAGTTCAGATCTAGCCAGTCTAAGGTGAATCAGAAGTTATTTCCTTATAACTCAGCATTTTAGATCTTTTTTTGAAATTTTTATTTTAGGTCAAAATAACTTAATTAAGGTAAATATAAGTGAATGATCTAATGAATTCATTTTATCGCTAATAAAAAAGAAATTAGAACTAAGCTTTCTTAGAATAAGATGACATAAATTCGAATTCATCAGATTTATCATAAATTACATTTAAAATTAAATTCATTAACAAGATTTCTGTCAAATTTATGATATTATTATCGCAATAGCCTAATTTATATTTATTGTGCATCAGATTAGCGAGTTTGGCGTCAATTTATCATTTATGCACACATCGAAAATTTGGTGCTAAATAAGAAAGAAATAGCCTTGGTTGATCAGGAAAAACTACAAAAAATAAAGGAAGTCCTTTATCTCAAAATACTATATTATATACTTCGTTATTGGGATAAAATAAATTTAAATTACAAAAAATTTTCATCAGATTCTTATATTGTACTTTATATTCGAACACGAAATAGAAAAATGGTGCAAAAATTAAAACTGAACTTTCTGTACTAAAAGCTATATAAAACAGGTATATTAATAACACAACATAGTTGCCCAGCATGAGGAGCGGAAATGGGCTATTGCCGACAAGGTCTTGTGGAAAAATTTGCAATATAATGATTTGACTTGCGTACGCGAGTTGACCATTAACCGGAATACCAATTATTGAACGAAATTCATGTCGCGTTTACAAGTATCGTAAAGTCTCGAATTAAATACCCTTTTTTTACTATCGAAGTGCTTATTTTCGGGTGGTTTAAATTTGGAATCTTTAGCTTAAATTCTCAAATAAAAATTGAATTTACCGTGGATTTAGATCATTCGTACAAACAGTATGACAGTAATCATGTCATTAAAACGCGTTTTGATACTAGTAATAATACTGGATGAATTTTATATTTCATCTTGTAATTCTGTAATATTTTAATAAAATTACCATATAATCATATTAGAATTTATTTTTTACAAATTCTTTCGGAAGGGTGTTATTTTTGGGTAAATATAAATCGGGGGTGCTTATATTCGATTTTACAGTAAATTCATCTTAATATCATTGTTATTAAAACACTTTATAATTTTTTATTGCAATAATTTTTTAATTGTTTTTAAATTGATTGATTTAGTAAATATAACTTTTAAACAAGACAATGAATTTAAGTGCATTGCCCATACATGTGATCATTTCACAAGATATCCATGGCCCGATTGGCCTGTGCGCTTTCGGACTTCCTTCTCGCTCTTAATCTGATAACAGGAGAAAATTTGTTTTTTCAAATAATTATAGATATTATAAATTATTGAATTAGTTCAACTATGGCCTAAAATTCAGATTATAAATGGAAGATCAAAATTGGTCATTAAAAACCTTATAAGCTTGTATTTTGGTGGAATTCCATATGCATGGCATTCAAAAAATAGAGATAATAAGTTCCGAAAATTTAATTTATTATTCGTTATTCTTAATTACCTTAATAAGAATCATGATATG
Organism: Rhizophagus sp. LPA8_4_AMF; assembly: GCA_021464525.1. Lineage (NCBI taxonomy): Eukaryota > Fungi > Glomeromycota > Glomeromycetes > Glomerales > Glomeraceae > Rhizophagus > Rhizophagus sp. LPA8_4_AMF. The sequence goes on along the minus strand of JADRCO010001672.1, from coordinate 8,444 downwards.
GATTTTAAAATTAATTTTTAATATTCAGATACATGTAATAATCGATCAATTTATTCATTCCGAAACGAATAATTAATCATCATTGATATTTATTTATTTGTACATTATCCTGTTATTTTCTCGATGGAATAAAGCGTTCTATGTATAGTATTCACCCCGGATACTATCTGGATTTCCATGTAATTTTTTTCTATTTTATTAAATACAATTTTCTTATTTTGCATTATCTATCTAAAAATTTATTTGAACAGCAATGACAACAATGTCGATGAACTTCTAAAAATTTCTTCAAAATTAATTCTTTAAGGCAATGTAATACAAAATTCACGTTAATAATTGCAATAAATATTAGCCTTAAGCTTCTTATCCGTTAAGAAACTTTAGAGGCTTCTTATTACAAAGCCTCGTAGCTCTTTTGTCTTCGGTTTCGAAATTGAGCATTTGTATAAAAAATTTCGTGGTGCAGGTGTCTTACAGGTATATTTGTCATTTCTAGGTGCCAGCGTCGGTAAAAATTTTTTTTTTTATGTAATACTCAATTATTTGCTGATTGATTCTTCTTGTTGTTAGTAAATAGAATAAAGTCCGGTCATGCCACTAAATGGTTTTAACTGTGGAAAAAAAAGTTCTGCAACTTATACAATATTATTGGCGACTTTGAAATTGATCATCAAAATCTGGATTCTATTAATAGAATGTCAAGATTTTTTATCCAGATTTTCGTATTTCTGTGATCTAGGATTGTCGGAGAATTCATACATTTGTTTTTGAAAATCAACTGAATTTAGTTCGGAATTATTAATAATTGTTCATAAGGCAAACCAATAAAATAATTAAAAATTGGAATAAAATTTATGTGTCACTCAGCCGAACTAAAATTACGTGTCGCAACCTAATTCGATAGTCTACTTGTTTGTCTAATTCTTCGTGAATATATAAAACACTCTTTCTTTCTCACTGTTTATTGCACACGCTTTTTAGCATTAAAAAGAAAATAAATTAATAAAAATGGAATATTTTAATATTATCACCCTATTAGCGGTCATTTTTGTTGTTTTTTGTATGAGAACAGCTGGCAAAATTGTAAAAGGAAAATATTTTGATCGTTACTTTCTTATAATTTTTGAAAACACCGATTACGTAACGGCAGTGAAAGATCCTTATCTATCGGACTTGACAAATCGTCAGGATGGCATTCTTCTTTCTAATTTTTTCGCCGTTGAACATCCATCTGAACCTAATTACATAGCTCAAATATATGGTTTCGACACTTGGAATATTAGATTATGCCGATTACAATGTAACTGGCAAGAATTTAGTTGACCTTCTTGAAGATAAAGGAATTTCTTGGAAGGCTTACATGGAAAACTACCCTGCCAACTGTTATCAGTATTCATTTGGTCCAGGCAATGACTCTTACACACGTAAGCATAATCCATTTATTTCAATGGTGAATATACATGATGACCCTGTACGTTGTGCGAAAATAGTAAATGCTAGCCAGCTTGACACGGATATAAGTACGAATGCGTTCCAAAATTTGCCTATTACACACCAAATCAGGACAATGATGCTCATGATACCAACCTCACGTTTGCAATGACATGGTTTAAAGGTTGGTTTGAACCAAAACTTCAAGATCCAGCTTTTACTACGGACCAACACATTATTCTTTATTACTTTTGATGAATCCGAGTCAAAAGGAGGACCGAATCAAATTTTTAGCAGTCTTCTGAGCACTCCAGTCCAACCGAATGTAAATCACAATGATGATACCTATTACACACATTTTTCGGCCGCAAAGACCATTGAGGAAAATTGGGATTTGCATAATTTGGGAAGGAATGATACCACTGCAACTCCTTTTACTAATTTTTGATTGATAAAAATCAATAGCGGTTAGACAAATTTAGAGTATCTATTTTATCAATAGTTTCTTTCTTAAAGATAAGGTTAACATAAACTATTTTAAGAATGTAAATATTAAAACTAATGATGCGATCATAGATTAAATTTGCACAAATAATGATGAATTATACACATATATGTATTATAAATAAAAAAGTATTTCTTTATTGATTTTTTTTAAATATTATATGTTATAAATATAATCGTTTGTAAACCTTCTTTTGGTTATTTTGCAGTATGCTACAATTGTGGAATCGGATAAAGCCGGTTTGAATGTTTTATAGAAATTTTTATGGTATCGGACTATAAAATTTTTTTTTTAGGACCCTGGCTTGAAATAATTTACATTATAGGTTACGACTAGAGTTAATCGAGAATCAGGTACCAAACCGGTTTCACCGGTTTTAACCAAAACGGCTCGAGTCCGAAAATGACGCTCATCAAAACATGTGATTAGAATACTATGCCGTATTAATGGAGATAAAAGTCATTGTCCTCAAGTAGATTATCATTATAAATTTTATAAAAAAAGGAGGTGAAAAGAACATCAATCTTAGAATTTATGTAGCTCGCCTGTTTCTATTGTTCGAAGCATTATTATTTAATGTTGATTAACAACATTTATTTCCTATTTAAAATTTGCAAGGAACTTTAATTTCGACATTTATGGAATGATTTTTCTCTTGTACTTTTATTTGTATAAACAATTCCTAATTCTTCATTCAAAATAACTACAGTTAAACACCCAATCATCGTTGTTATCATCGTTATTATATACTTACTTTCTCAACTTATAATTTTGGGAGAATACTATATTTTTTTATTTAGGCATGCCATGCAAGAAAAGGATGGGTATGACTATTTAGGAAATTTTATATAAGCACTGATAATGTACGTCGGAACAGTAATCCATATATACTTCTATTTTTATTATTGTAATATGATTTTATGTCAAAAATGCAAAAATCTTTCAAGTGGGTCAGAAACAATTATAAAGATTATAATGTATTTCCATTTCAATCTTTAGTTAGTGAAAAACAAAAATGCAAGAATTTCTGCACATTCATTAACTTGGTTTCTTTATTTCAAAGATTTTATTAAAATGTATTTGAAATGAATTATTTATTTATTGAAAAATAATGTATGAATGTATTATACAGCAGGAATTAATTTTGTGAACCTATTATTAAATTATAACGATATGACGTTACAACGAGGTCAAAAAATTCCATTCATAAATTAATTTATCAAAGAATTACTATATCTAATAAATAAATTACAGATCGAGAAAATTGTTATTTGAATTGCAAATTCCATCATTTGTGATCACAATTTTTCTTACACGTCATCTTTTATTATACTTTAGACTAACAAATGTAAGATCAAGTAGTGAGTTTAAATAAATCTTTGGGTATATTATAATTCAATCAGGATTTTGAACTTTATGGTTACGTCAACTTTTTGGCGTGGCGTTACATTACCATGTGACTTCGTCAATGATAGACTTTTGACTAATCTCACACAAGCGCTTGTGGGTTTCCTAATTTTAATTTTTTTTTTTTACATATTACCATAACGATAAGAAAACTGAAATGTCGGCTAACATAACCACTAACCTTCCTCTTACTCCATTAGTAACAAGATTTAATTTAGTTAATAAATGTTTTACATAGATTAGAAGAGTAAGCCAAAGGAGATAAATGTACTGTTAATTAAACCAGTAGTAAAAAAGAAAAATGGAATTTATTTTTTAATACATAAAAAATAAATAATAATCTTAATAATTTTATGAACTTGTTAAAGAATATTTATATTTTGATAAGTCAAGCCGTATGAATTTACGTTTGCACCAATGAATCTCAATAAAACGTTTGTCCAAAAATTTATGGGTTAAAAGATCGGATATCTCGTGTTACACAAAAATCAGTAACATACAAGGGTTCCCTAATCTCCACAAACTGACAATTAATATTCAACCACTCTATATCCGCCCAATCCAACCCATTACCCGTCTCATATCTAGGATCCTTATTATAACAGTATATCGCAGGTAACGCCCTCTTTATCGTCATATAACTCTGAGATTTTTCCCTCATGGTCCAATCCTTTTTCTTCCCCAAAACCTGCTTCCACATCTTAAAACACTTGATCGGCACATCATCCACCACGTAGTAATCCCCATCCTTATTATGCTCCTGTGGATCGATGGTCCCTTGCCAGTACGTATGCCTCCCATGCGACTTCGCCCATTCCGTTTTACCCATCCTACTCGGTCCCCACAAAACCAACGTTTTATACCCCTCTCGTCCCGCTACCTCCTTTAAATGCTTATCCTTCCACTCTTCAATCTCGGGGGGAACAACCCAATTTCGCACAGCGAAATCAGGTTCATATTGCACATGTTCTTTTTTTGGCAACACCCATTGACTAAACTTCTGGATGTTGGCAAAGTTCCTCTGAAGCACGGACGGCCTCGCTATCAAACACTCCTGTAAGTACTCTTCGCTCGTCCGGCTTCGTTTCACCATATCAAACACCTCTTCGTCCGTATACTGCGCCTTCCTCTTATTCTTCCCACTTTTATCTAACTGCACAGGCCAATTCTCCAACAGAACGCCTGCGTTCTGTGCTCCCTCCATATTTTCTCTATGTTCCTTCCTTATATATTCCTTAGTAGCGTTAAAATTCCTCACTTCTGTATCAATATTTGGGTGATTTACCACTTCGCCTTCCACAAGGTCGAAGATGGTACTATCACTTATATTAGGCTTCTTGTTCAGCTTCACCAACGCATGAAGGTGAAGACCCCCGTCCTCGTGGTGTTTTTGTCCAACCGAGTATCCAGCCACTTCGATAGGGGTACGTCTGTTCGCTAATTTCGCCTGAATATTAGCGAGACAGACGGCGGGCATTATAGAACAACAGGGGTAGGTGAGGAAAATAAGCGTCTTTTGGAGTCTGAATTGTTGTGGCATTTTTAAAAAATTATTTATTGAAATAATTAGAGAAAGAGAGAGCGGAGCTCTCTCTTTATATGCCTTTTTGAATTCCATACATTTTCCATGCCGCGTACTAGATATTGTTTACGCACGCATGCTTGATGTATACCTATTTCGTGTAACAAGAGTGAGTCTCTCTGTTACACACTGCTGAGCTATACTGCTCAGGTTAGACCGAAAATGCAATCGACCGGAATTGAACAGGGCTATTGTTGACCTAAGAAAAATAAAAAGGCCTTGTCCATGATTCACTATTAGTTGCTGGTAAAGCATAAAATAAATGGAAACCTTTCAACTTAATTATAAACTTAAACTTCCAATATACTATCTATCCCAATTAAGGGATTTTTTCCCACTGAGCTCCCTCATAATGCTCCCAATGTCACATATTTTTCGTGATCTCAATTGTTTATTTTAATTTTTATTTATACAATAGTTCACGCTTTTTGAATTTTAAATAAGAAAAATAAGAAAATATATTTTATTTAATTAAATTCGAGTAAGAAATTACATAAAAAATAAATAAATAAATAAAATTTGTTTATAAAATTTATACAACATATCAAGCAATCTTAATTTCTTGATTTGACTTTAACTAATAACTGAGTACAAGCAGTTATAATGCCTGATCTAACTTGTAAAGGAGCTTTCATATCTACAAGGTCAATATCATATTTTTTAAATAATAAAGCCGTTAAAGCAACCAATTCAATCATCGCTAACTTTCTTCCTGGGCAGACTCTTAATCCTCCACCAAACATGATAAAAGAATATTTCTTTGGCTCAAAACCTTCAACCATCCATCTATCTGGATTAAACGTTTCAGGATCTTCCCAATAATCTTTACTTTTATGAATAGAAAATAGAAATAGCATTCATTTGAAATATTGTACCACTTGGCCATTTATACCCTGCTACTTCATCAGGTTCAGTACCATATCTTTGCAACATATTTGCAACTGGAAAAACACGATCAACTTCTTTTATAACAGCTTCAATGTATTTGAATTGATGGAGATCTTTTTCAGTAACTGGACGCGTTTTATCATCTTGGAATACTCTATCAATTTCCTCTACCACTTTTCTTTTTACATCCGGATAATGTGCAAGATAATAGACAATGAATGAAATCATATTTGCGATCTATGTTTTAAAAATGAAATATATAAAACATATTAATTTCCAAAATTAGAAAAAGAAATAAAATAATATTTAAAAATTTATAACTTACTGTATCAGTTCCACCAATAAATGCGTCGAACATGATATGACGAATTTCAAGATCAGTCATAGGTCTATCCATAGATTCACCACCAACGGTTTTAGTATAATTAATATCACATGGTGTATTCACGGTTATCACCGAGGTCAACATATCATTTGGTAAAGGTTTATCTAATGGTGTATTTTCAATTTCTTCTCTACATCTCTTAATAATTGAATCTATTCTATCATAAAGAAATTTAACGTTTCGAAGCAATTCATCTGATTTACCTTTAAAAAATGGAACGTAATGTCGAATGAAAGGATTTACAAATATAAACATTATAATATTATTTATATGACTACGGGATGATTGAACAAATCTTTCCAAGTCTTCAACTATTGCTGGTGGATGATCAGATTTTTCTTTATTCTGGTCATTAAAATAACCTGCCATTGTATAAGATCTTTCACCTGTTGTCAACGCAACAATCACACCATTGGTAAGTCAAGTTAACCACAAAGCAAAATTGAGCATATTTTTGTTTTGCTTAATAACTTCTTCTTTAAAATACAATCTATCCCAATAACCTTCCAATTCAAGAAACATTTTATTTGTCATAACAATAGCTTCCTGAGAAAATTTTGGTGATAAGATTGCTTGTATAAAAAATTGACGATTAAATCTCCATGATTTTAAGTTATGATTTAAAATAAGTCTCTTTCCCAACATTCCAATTTCTTTTAATCCTTGCATATGGGAAGTCTTATCATATATTGACTTTTTGTTGAAGGCATTAAAAGTTTATCGATATCTTCTGCTCGACTTAGAATTATACGTCGTGTTCCCAAATGAACTTCATATAAGTTACCATACTTCTTTTGATAAGCATCAAAAAATTCTCTTACGTTTACTTTATACCACATATATTGAGGCAGTTTCTAACAAATGGAAATGGGAATGGACCAGGTAAAGGATTAATACGAGTAAAATATTTGTAATAATAATGAGTTACATAGACAATTAATAAGACGCCTATAAATGAAAGGTAGTCATTAATTCCAAGACTACTAAAAATTTTATGTAAAGACATGTTATCAGTTATGTTTTTTTTATATGTATATATTTCTTATTTATTTTGTTTTCTTTATATATTTTTTTATGATATTTTTTTGATGGGGATTGCATGATTTTTATATTAGTGATTTTTATCAGTTAAATATTTTTTATTAGTTAAATATTCAGTTTAAATTTATCTGTTTACTACTGGTAAGGATAAATTTAAGGACTAAAACTCCTCCGAAACTATTGCATGATTTCATGATTTGCTGAATATATTAATCAGGTTTTTAGACATTACAAATGAAAAAGTTTGATTTATCATCAATTTATCAAAGATTTATCATCGATATATAATTATATACTTACTTATTTTATTCATAATATGCACACATCAAATGTTTATATCAGGCTTTCTTTTAAGAGTTAGACGTTATTAAGAAAAGAATTACCCATATTATAAAGTTTGATTACTCGGAATAGTATATGGACTAATTAATTAGAGAACGATTTCATTTATCGAATTAGTTATTAATAATCGCAAACTAATTAACAATCACATGTGTGAATAAAACGAAGAATTCAAAATTCTCTTAATCACATGAGTTTCTTAACGTATGCACTGTGTGTATGTACATCTGTACATCCTACCAGAGTTTAGAGGTTATGTACTTGCACGTGATAGCTTACAGTGCGTATGTTAATATTGTACGTAAGTTATAAGATGCTCGTTATTTGACTATAATAAATTTATTATATATAGTAGAAATAGGAAAATCCAGTTATTACGCAAATCTGCTGATATAATTAGTTATTAATAATCGCAAACTGATTGACAGTTACACATGTGAATAAAAACAAAGAATTTTGAAATTCTCTTATTAATAGATTTGTGATGCTGTAAACATCTTTACGCACTGTATTTTATCATACCTTATATTACTGAACAGATCATAAAATTTTCATACTTGCTCTGTTTTCTTCCAGAGTATAATTTTCATTATCTCCTTTGGAAGCTGTTCTTAACTTCATAATTAATCTATCTCTAAGTCTCATACTTTTCCATAGTCTTTTTGTGGTGATTAAGGCATTATGATAATGCTTCATCAAAGAAGTAATATGCATATATAACTTTCTGATTTGAGACTTTATGTTTATCTTTAATATTATTAATTTTAACATATGGGCTGACTTATAGCAAAAGGAGGAGTTTGGCCAAAAATTTTTTTTTGAGATTTTATTTTAATTATATATTACTTTATTTAACCTTTCAG
>JADRCO010001671.1:0-17702 GCA_021464525.1 Rhizophagus sp. LPA8_4_AMF | reverse complement strand
AAACAGCATATTTAAGTTAAACTTAACTATGTCGATTCTATGTTGATTGAAAACTATAAGTTTCTGTAAAGTAACTATAGTATATGCTGTTTTACAGTAATTGTAAGAAATGTAAAAATTAAGTACCATATAAAAAGTTTGTAATTAGAATGAATGTAAGTTTTGTTTCTCAATTATTATCATTCTTTTTCTTAAATTAATTATTGATTAATATAAATTTATCTAACAATAAAGTCTGAATATAACTGAAATAACGGTCTTTAACATATTTCTTAATAGGTAAAGTATAAAAAACACTTGTTATTTTGTCAAATATTTTAAAATTTTATATTTGATATTAGCTATATATCTATCTAAAGAGATTGTGTATATAGAGTTATATTTATCAACAAAACTCTTGTTATTTGAAATAATAAATAACTTGTTATTGTTCTTTCTTTACAGAACTTAAAGTTTTTAATTAATATAAAATCAACATAGTTAAGTTTAATTTAATATAATTGCGATGTCATTTTAATATTAAAATTGAAACAACATTGAAATGATATTAAAGTAATATTGAAATTACATTAAAATATACCAAAATAACATTAAAATAATATCAAAATGCCATTACTTGTAAATTTTAAGTTTTTGTTAAGTTTTTAACAAATTTATATCCAAAAGAACATGACTGTTTTTCTTATATTATAAATATAAAACATTTGTACATATATATATTAATTTTCCTTATAATTAAAAATATGTATATTATATTTCTAATTGACTCTTTCCTATTATAATAAGTTTTAACAAAGTGAAAAAAATATATATATAACACATCTTATACTGGATTGTTTTTCTTCATTCTTTTTTGTAAAAATATGTTTTCAATAAAAACAATCTTTTTACTACTTAAAATATTGTTCAAACTATTGTGAAATCATTAAACTGTTATAATTTTCTTTATTTCTTTTCAGTAGGAAAATTGCACAGAAATTGACAGGTAGGCGTTTTTTTTTCATATATATTAATTGGATTTATTTAATTTTACTACTAGTAAATACCAATATTTTTAATTTATTTTTATCACTAATATTTTTATCTTAATTTATACTACATTTCACAATTTTTTTATATATAAATATATAAAAATTTATATATAAAAATATAATGCTAAAATGGTATATAGTATATTATAGTGAAAGATATGAAAATAATAAAAAACAAAATTTGAACCTTTGTAATTGACTTTGTGAGGCTTACCAAAAGAACAAAAACAAGTGTTCAATCTGTTAAAAAAAGAAAATACTGTTAAAAAAAGGAAATAAAATAATAAATTTTTTTGACTAGAACTTCTTTTAAATATCTTTTAATAGTATTTTTTATTTTTTTATTAAATTTAATGTATCATTTTAATTTAAAACTAGGAAACAGAAACTGTTATAAGTCCAGAGTGAAAAAAAGCTATAAATAACTGAAGTATCTGATCATTCTGATATAGTACAAATTTATTTTTATCTTGTTTATTTTTAATGTAGCACAAATTTCAATAATGTGACGCATGCAGGCAATCAGATATTATCACGTGATACTATTTGACATAGTTTTTCAAAAACATATATAGTCCTTTGCTTCACTCTGAACAATTACTATAATATACATATTTATTTTATTAAATAAAAATTGATAAATACATTTAAAATATAATTTCACTACTTATTATTTTAGTTATATAAAATTTGCCTTTAAACTTAAATAAGTTAAACTTACCTTTATTTCAATTTTCATAAGTCTAAATATGATATTTATATAAAAAATATTTTTTAACAATAATTTATATATAAATTTTACAAATTTAATAGAAAATGTTAAAAAATCACCAGTGATGATTTTCACTGGTGGTGATTTTTATCAGTATAATTAAATCATGTGGTTCTGTGTATGTGTTACAAGTTTAAATACATGATAATGTGATATATGTGACTGTGTAAAACATCATAACTATTATCAGTATTTATGCCAAAATTGGTAATGTACAATGAAGCGTATGTATAATTAAACAAATTTATGTGCATTTTCTTTTTTATTTTATTTAATCACAATCACAGAAATACGATTTTCTTTTAATCACAGAGTTACAAAGTACCAGAATGGATAAAAATATGCATAAACGTTCCATTTTAGATGTATATTCCTCAGAAAAGGAGAAGATTTCAGACGTTAATAAGTTGTAAGAAGATTTTGAGAGTGAAAGTACTTTTTCAAGTTCAAGTATTGAAGATTCTAATAAAAAATGTGCAATACTTGGTTTAGAAAAAGGTGATACATTTGAAGATTGGGAAACAGCTGAAAAATAAGTTAAAATTTATTCAAAAGTAGTTGGATTTGAAGTTGTAAAATGTCATCTTGAAAAAAATAGTCATAGTGAAGTTATATGTCGTACTTTTGAGTGCCAAAATTCAGGTGAATATTGTGCAAAGAAAAGAGCTGATGTAAAAGAAACCCGTGAACATAATAGTATGAAGTTGAAATGTCCATGAAAGGTTAATCTTAACTATAATAAAGGTATTATACAAATTACTTCTATATGTAAAGAATACAATCACCTATTATATGAAAATGGAAATAGAAATATAGCATTAGATCGCTGCCTCAACCAAGAAATGCTTGGAGAAATAGAATTTCTTGTTAATATTGATTGTGAAGCAGGTCTAATAATTTGCATGCTTTAAAAACGTTTTCCTACTGATACAACAATCTATCCCAAAAATGTATATAATGCAATTTGTCTTTTTTGACGTAATCAAAAGTAATGAAAACTGATGCTGCTAAAACATATAACAAATTAATGAAAATGCAATATAAGAAGAATGGCTGGTTTGTAGAAGCAAGAGTAAAGGGTGATAATAATCATAGTTAGGTTTTAGTGTTTTGTAAATTAAATTGTAAATAAAGAAAAATTATTTTATTTTAATAAAAATATTGCGAATTCAAAGTAAGCTTAGAAATCAATAAATTAATTTATTTTGTATGTTATAGACTTGACGACTTGTATACTCAAAAAATAATAATAAATTAATTTTGTGACTTCATACCTCATTTTCAAGTAAAAGTCCCCAGTTCTCAATTTTTTTCACACGGTAAAGTAAACCTTCATTCATTTGGTGACATTACATTTTTAAAACTTGTGGCATAAAATATTTTTGATAATACTATCAACTTCCTTGAAATATCTTTCAATAACGTTGGATAAACCAACTCTTGGATTTTGATTAATTTGTTCTTCCAGCTACTTAAATTTTTCTTCCTTATCAAGCTATAATTGAATTTAAGTATCTAATTCATATAATATTATGGAGCTTTCAACAGATTTTTTAATTAATGCATTATAACTTTTGACACGTTACGTCGATTGTACACCTGCATTAAATGATTGATGTATGAAACATAAGGTTCAAGTAATGTTGCTTGCCAAACTCATTTAACGAAGTTTTGTCAAAATCTGAAACTTAATAACTTTATTTTTAATGAAAAAACTAATTAATCTGAAACTTTCCTAAACTTTAAATGAGTTTAGAAAATATAAAAAATAGTTTTACCAATTACCTTTACTATAAAAAATAGTTTTGGATTTAATTTTGCCAAAACTTAAATTTTAAAAAATTAGTTTTGGCAAGTAACATTAGGTCCAACCAGTCACATCAGTTTCCAATGCACGTTTAAGATATTTCTGTACTTTTGAATAGTTTGTGAGAAGCTTATGCCACCGTCTTTGAAATTCTTCCTTAGATAAGCTATTTTGGCATTTATTCTATTTTTTTATAAAATCGTTATATTTTTTATGAAGCTTCCTCTTTAAATTCTTTTTAAGATTTTTTTTGTAAATGCCAAATGAAATAGTTATATTTTGTTAATGAAAGAATCTTATGAATAGCGGCAACTATACCAGCATCTGCATCTGTAAATAATACTCTTAGTGCAAGACCATTTGTGACGCGTAAAAGATACTCAAGAATCTACTGATAAGTATCTTTAGTTTCATCTAAAACTACAGCTGTAGTAACCATCCTTGATCTTGCATAATTATCAATAACAATTGTAAGGAACAAGTACATCTGATACTTGTTTGTCTGAGATGTATTATCATTTATTATAACATCATGAAACTTTTGCTACAATTCAATTTGGGATGGCCTTATCCAGAAAAAACTGGTAAGGTCTAATTACATTAATATTTCATACTTATTTATCATTCTTTTTATTTAGACTTATGATTTTAATAAAAAATAAATGGCACATCTAGTCAAAATGAAGAACAAATAAATAATGAACGATCTAAAGATAAAAAATGGGAATGATATAAAGAAGAGAAACGAAAACTATCTAAAGAAGAAGAATAAGAACAATCTGATGATGATGAATGGAAACAATCTGATGATAAGGAGCAGGAATAATCTGATGATGATGAACAGGAGCAATCTGATGGAGAAGAGCGAGCGAAAATAATTTGATAAAAAAGGGCGAAAATAATCTAATGATGATGAACAGAAATAATTTGACAATAATGAATATATATGATATGATGATGATGAATGGAAACGATCTGATGATAAAGAACAAGAATAAGGATGATTTAATAATACAGGATCTGAGAAAAGTAGAATGAAACAGAAAGATAGCAAAGTTAAGTTTGCTAAAGACAATTATGAATCAAAATTGTTAAACTTACGTTTCCTAATTTTATATCTTAGCATAGCCATACTGTTATTCAAGAAATTTGGAGTGTTACAACCATCAAAAAAAATAAAGAACATTTCATGGTATTATATGGTAATGCTAATTATTTATGTACATGCATGTAACTCATAACAAGAAGGCTTGTTTGCTGTCACTTCTTTTCAGTAATGTTTAATTCAGATATGGCTATGTTCTATATTGGACTCATTCCAGCTCGATGGTATAATGATATTTTTTATAACACTCAAGAAGAACTTGCAATCGCAGTTTGCAGCAAAAAAAATACACTGGATGATGATAAACTTGTATATGATCACCAAATTAGGTGAATTTTAATATACTCAATGAAATTCATCATATGCAACTATTTTCAGAAATTGTGAAGCAGAATCTGTCTCATAAAGCTAAATATAATGAGGTTTTGATTATGCAAAAAAAGCAATTGGAATATCTCTTGAATTGGATTGTGAAAACGAAATAAATGAGATTTTGCAAAACTGAATAAGAAAAAATGAAAGAGAAATTTGTGATAAGCAGCAGGGATGTATAATTGAGTTTAAAGAAAATCTTCCAAATATTAGCAACTCTCATCAGGCATGTACAAAAGGTGCTCTAAAGAAGCGTATAAAGAATGCATTAGAAAATACTACTATTAAATACAATAATAATAAGAATATACAAGATATGACAAAGTAAGTAAAAACTTATATGTATTAGTTTATTGAACTTAAGTAATCAATTAATTTTTATGTAGATTGAATGTCAAGCATCATGAAAAGTTGGTTAAAGCGCCAAACAAGCAATCTAGAAGTGAATTACAATTTGAAATTCCTATTCATCAAATTAAGTACATATGCAGTTATTGTAAAGGTAACAGACATAATGCTCATAGTTGTGAACTTAAAAAGAAAGGTATTAGAGCAGGAACTAAATAACCGAATGTTCTTAGTTTAGGCTTGTAAATATGCAATTAATTTGTAAATTTTGAAATAATTAAAGACTTAAATTTCACATTTATTGTTTATAATTCAATACTTTTGCACATTATTTTGTTAAATTATTTATGTATATTAATTCTGGCTGAAGTTATAATTTGGTGAAAATCACCACCAGTAAACTTTAGTAATACTCAATTTAATATTAGTTAATTTTTGCCAAAATTATAAATTTAGATTTACCATAAAATTTATTAAGAAACTTACTTAAGTAAACTGATTCCTCATAAAAACTTACATATATTTTATATTTAAAAGTAATAATATTTACCTTTCACCAATAAGTTGCATCTGAAAGTTGAAACTATAAAAGTTTGTTTAATATAAATTTTTTATATAAGTATTGTATTAAAAAAAGAAGGCATTTAAATAAGTAAAATAGATCCCAAGAACAAAAATATATAAAGTTTATAATATATGACATAAAAAAATTTATGTTAATATAAAAAAAATCATTATTTATTAGTAATTATAAGAGAAATAACATGATCCACTGACTGATATGCAATAATTAATAATGATTGTACCTTGTAAAACAGAAAAAAAAATTGATAAGAATTAATGTATACATATGAATGAATACAATGCGAAAATGAATTTTTGGAAGTGCAATTTCGATACCTTAATTCTCTTTATTTTCTCTTTATTTTCATTTTTGTTCATAGACAAAAAAATCAGTAATGTTGTATAGAAATTTAAATCATTATTTGATACTTCTTATATTAATCTATTACTTAATATAATAGTATATGGTCAGAATTTTATACTAGAACCTCTATATTTACATACTGCAGAGCTTATCGGAGATAAAATATATTGCATTGGAGGAGATAATCCTAATAAAGCAAGCACAGAACAAAATCCTGAAAGTGATATTATTTATGTTAAATTTTATGATAAAATTTTTTTTTCATGGGTAAAAGTACAAAATCAAGGAGTTAAATTTCCACATACTGTCGCTCATACATACATACTACCAGTGTTGAAGGAATGAATCAAGATTCAATATTCATTATAGGAGGCAAGCAGTATGATGAAACAAGTACAAATTATTTATATAAATTTGATACTAAAACAAATGAGTTAAGTGTACCGGCCCCACCAACACGTTTAGAAATGAAACCCGTTAGTTATGAAGGAAAAATTTATATTTTTGATGGACGAACGTATAATACGGATGTTTTAAAATCACTTTTTCTTAATCAATTTGATATATTGGATACTATTAACTTGAATTGGCAAGTTGGTAATATAGTTAATTCTCCTGTTGCATTAACCGGATATACGGCAACACTAGTTGATGGAATTATTTATTATATTGGAGGTAATTATTTTAAATATTCATTTTTTTTTCTTTTTATTTTTTCAAAATATATTACTGTATTTTTAAATATAAATTCTCTTATTTTGTAGATGATGGTAAAATTTATGTGTACGGACTACGGAGGATCGTACTTTAATGGTGACACACCATATCAAATACCAACTAAAGAAACATTCGTTATGTTGAACACTGCTACTTTAATATGGTCAATACCACAACTTAATGGTACTAACATACCAAAACTTACTACTCATGATCTACGTTAATAGATATAAATATTATGATACTCACTTTTGATAAGTATTTTGTTTTATAAAATATATTCGCGTCTGTTTAATCTTTTATTTTTTTTTTACTTAGGATTACATGTGGATTTGCCGTATAATGTAGATCAAAGTAAATAATTCAACTTATTATTATTTTTTCCCTATATTCCCTATATCCAATTGTTGAATGGGGTTCAATTCCATTATCATCAGCAAACAAATCATCAAAAACATCATCGGTAGTAACAAAACCAACAGATATTCCTACAGAAACACCTTCTTCACAATACAAATAGTGTTAATAAAATGGTAATTGTCGGGATATCAGTTGGATCAGTATTAGTTTTTTATCAATAATCGTAATAGGTTCATTAGTTTATAAGCGCAAAAAGAGAAAACAGAAAACTAAAATGACGTCATCTCCAATTCAATTTGTCTATATCACTATCACTAATAAAACTTATTTAATGTAATTTAAAAATTTATGAAATGTTAATATTTTTAATTACAGTCAGACCTCTATGTCCGATATCCTAGATAAATTTTCCATGTCCCTTAATAAAGACACTATTATATAATGCGATGTAACAAATGATGTACCGATACAATGATATTAATTCGGGCCAACATGATAAATTTGGCCAAAGTTAACTAAAGGTTCCAAATGACTTTATTAATACAGTATATGAGATTTATAGCTATCTGGAATTTGCATAATGCTGGCAAGAATTGGATTGTGGCCCGCATTATGATTCACTGATGACCTATGTAACGCTAATTTGATATGCCGATATGTCCGCTTCTTTACTCTGTGATTTGAATTTTTAAATTTCATTTAATAATGAGATTTATACAAAACTTAGTATTTTCTTCATCGAATTAATTGAATTAAAATTCTTCTTGATAATTACTTTCGACTAAACATTATTTAGAAGTATAGGGACTATCTACATAATAAATTTGGATTATTACTGTTTTTTTTACAATTACTACAATCGAGAGAATTAATTTATGTGAATTAAATTAATTTTATTTGAGGTATTGAGGTAGTAGCATTAAAATCTTCATTGGATTAGGGGTTATTTTGAATTTATTTTATATATCGTGACGATTAAGTAATTAAATAAAAATATATTTTCATTTTAAAGCATTAACTGAACACAATGAATTAATTCTAGCAAGAATTGATAATTTATAATTATTTTTACGATATGTTTTCGACATGCAATATTTAGATGAAATTCGGAATAACAGGATTAAAAGGTCGATGAATATTATGAATCAATTATGACTGTATACCATTACAGTAACAACAACAAAGAGGTGTTTAATGATTACAATGTCACAAATATTGCCAACCCTAGATGCACAATAGCACAAACCTGATCGCCAACTGATAATTATTATGTACATTCTTAAACATCAAAAACTCGAAAAAGATTTAAATAATTTACATGGTAACTATTATGTAATAAATTTCAGTTTGGGTATTATTGTCAGGAGCGAAGCGAAGGACAATATATCAAATATGCCTACTTATGACTACTTGCTATGAACATGAGTATTTCTCTACTCCTGACTCTCAACGAATTCTGTTTCTTACGAATTTAAGTTCCATATTCCCATTTTCCATCTCGATTAAAATATTAGATCATGTATGTAATATCTATTTTGTATTTTGCTTGTACTACAAAATACTCCAACTACCGACATCACCTTACTTAACTTACTTAATGAGGAAAGTTGTATATTTGGAAGTTATACTTCTTTTTTTTCGGATTTGCAACATGCTTACATGCGACGCATTAGTTATATGTCACAACCTATATTTTTCATTGTAATCATCACAATCGCAACTCTAAATAGCAATTTAATATTATACTTCATATATGTATTTGTTATTATTTTTTTTAATAAATCCAATTAAATCTTATCACAAATATTTTGATTATGTAATGTAAGTAAAGTAAATACAAATATTATATAGTATTAAAAATTATTAAATTCTGTTTCACTATGTTAAAACAAAAAGCGGAACTTAATTACTCTATATATATATATTTTTTAAAGAAATAAAAATAAAAATTTATTTTGGAAGGATATCTTTTTAATATTTATAAATTAAAATAATTACTTTATTAGCAAGTATGTACATTTATATAAACTTTAAATTTCTTTGGTGGAAATAATTTCTTGATAATCGATAAATTCTTAGAAATCGTATTTTATATTGTATAATACCTTTATAAAAATATTGCCAGGCACGTGTGCTGTGTAATAAGTGTTACCATACCTCCTACTTTTTTCTTGAAACGTTTATTTTGATGACGATCAAATTTATTACTTCCTTGTATGTGTGAAGTAACCTTATATCTTTTTGTGAAAATTCGTTTGCTATATATCGGGAAAATCTTCCAAACAAGCGAATAATTGATCGAGAATATGTTACATTTATGAAATAAAATATTGAAATACGGAATAACTTTTTTATAGAGCACATAATATATTAATGGATGGCATTTCAATTTATATTATGTACAAAATGTGATACTCTAAAAAATTTTGTACCATTATGCGTGATTAATTATTGTTTATTCGTAAATTATACTTTATTTGCTCCAATTTTACAGTATCAGTTTATACGAAAAAAAAATCAGTGATTTGCTTTGAGAAAATTATAAACAAAGTTTTGAGGCCAATAGAAATGACAAAATATGTAATTGTCCAATAGTAATTTAATCAATTGCTTTTACTATAAAACTTATTATAAAAAATTAAGTTGCTCAATTATAAAAATATTATATAATAAATATATAAAATTATTTTTCATGTTGAATTAAAGGATTTTATTGTCTTTGAATATCATCATATGTATCAGAAATATTATTTGTACGTGTAGAGGCTGTTGAATTTTGTGTGAAATTTGGTGGAACTGTAACCATTAAACCTTTTTGTTGTTGCTGTACAGCTGTAGTAGAAACCGGTGTGTACATTGAATTCGTATTTAAATTATCATAACCTACTCTCATATCTTGTATCACTTGATTGTTAAGATTATCCATGGTGTCAATTGTAGAATTCAGGGTCGCTCTAGATTTAGGTAGTTTATTCCGAATACCATCCAAATAATTTACATCAACGACATATTCTTGTAAAAACAATTCTAAACTATCAATTCTTGATTGTAATAACGGTATTAATTCAACTTTCTCGGCTAATGAAAGACCGTGATTTGAAAGATGATCTTTAGTATCGGCACGTGATGTATCAAAAAATGGAATTAACGGAAGGGTTTTTTCAAGCTTTTTTTGCGTTAAGCGTGGAAATCCGCAGCAATATAATTGTACAATCCCCCATGGTCGTAATGTGTCCGCACCTATAATAGGATAGAATTATATAGATCATATACAAATTTTTTTTATGAAATTAAGAAATTAAGCTTACCAAAAAGCAATGCATATATTGCTGCTGCTAATCCCCATGCACCACCTATTAAGCCCATGCCATTTAAGTACTGTATACGGTTTAATTTTTCAACTTAATTATATAAATGGATCTTTAAATAATAGTATTAAATAAATATTACTCACTGTACGAGTTCTTTTTCGAAAAGAAATTATAGTTAGAAGCTAGTAAATAGTGTTTTACGCATAGTCCGAATCACAATTATAGTTATGATACACACCTAACTTCTCTGTCTATTTGAACAGTATTGCCCTTGGGTATTATACTAATCATCACACTTGGATTACCTAAACTTCCATTCACTGGTAAAGAACTTGACACTTAAAAAAAGAATATTTAAATTAGAATTTATATTTGAAAGTAAAAATTTAGTAAATAAAGACTTACTCATGGTAGATTCAATATATGATCTATTTCCATAAGTAGGTGGAATACCAAAATCGTTCATCCAGCTTGGTTCTATAAACTCCTTAATTTTGCGAGTATATCTAAATTGGTAAAACTACAAAAAAATGAGCTCTTAAGATCCTGGCTTTTTAATAATTTTGTTAAATATACCTGATTTAGTACCAAAGCATATACGTTCAAATCAATTGAATTATCAGAACTTTCATAATCTTCTGGAGAAATTTCATAAATTTTCTTTTCCTTAATATTATTAATTACCCATTCATCGAGTAAACTTTCTATTGTTTTATAAATACTTTAAGTTAAAATTACAAATATAATTACAAGTACTTTTTACAAATTTACCTGTATCATAAACATTCATTTCAAACATTTCTTGAACTAATTGATCAGATGTGTAATTACTATCAATTATGATAAGATCTATAACTATGTTCGCCAACATTTTATCATTTGAGTTATCATCATAAAAGAATACAGTTGGCGATGGCTTATAAATTCCAAAATAAATATGGGATGGTCCAAGTTTTTCATCAGGTTGGATCATATCTGGCATGCAATTAAACATCGTTTGAGTTTGTGAATCAACATCTAAGAATAAAATTTTATTAAATTTATTAAGATAAAATATAATTAAATTTAATTAAACCTATAATGAACTTACTTAAATGTCCTTCAAGACAAACTGCTATCGTGAAATTATATTTAGATTTAAATAAGAGAACTAAAAAATTTATTAACGTTAAATAGTTATATTAAATCACGCAATGAAAAAAAAAAAAATTTCAAAGTAAAATTCGCCAGTTACTTGGAGGTCGAATAGGAGAGTTAGTATTAAAAGTTCTGATAATTGGAACATCTTGGATTACATCAATTATTACAATAGCGAGATAGCCTGTAAAACATGCTACAAGTATAATCATTATAAGAAGTTTTAATATCAAGAGAATCGTAGGTTCACTACGACGGTATCCACGAATTAAATCTGCTAAATTCATGATTTAAAAGTTATTTAAATCAAGGATGAATGGACTAATTGATGTGAAATTGAATTTCAGTTTTTCTCAAATATTTTAAATTGAAATATTTCGCATTTCCAATTCAAGAATTCCCGATAAAAAACATTCACGTAAGATTTAATTTCTAATTAGAAACAATAATTAATAATTTGTGAAACCACCATAAACATCATAAACATCACATTGTAAAGCAAAAAAAGAGCGACAAAGTTTGTTTACACAAATTTAGTTACTCTTTTATGATGAGCACAATGCGAAAGGAAATAAACAAATGGATTTTGGAGATGCAATTTCCACATCCTTCGTACTTTCTATTCATTTTTTTCTCATTTTAACATAAAACCAACATGCTATATAGGAATTTAAATTATTATTTGATATTTATTATATTAATTCAGTTATTTAATATAATGGTGTATGCACAAAAATATATACCAGGACCTCGATTAGGGCATGCAGCAGTATACATTGAACCTGAACTTAAAATATATTATATAGGAGGAGAAAACCCTTACAAATTACCATCAGAACTAGATCCCGAAAGTGACTTTTTTTATCTTGATTTTAATGAGCAAATTTCTGAAATTTGTATAGATTTAAAAAGCCAAGGAGTGAAGCTGCCACATACCTTTGGTCATACTGCCAATATTGGAGGCGTTAATCAAGATTCAATATTTATTATAGGAGGCGCGCACCTGGATGAAAAAAATACAAATTATTTATATAGATTTGATACTAAAACATATGAATTGAGTGAACCAGTAATTCAAGGAATAGCTCCGCAAACACGTATAAGATTGGATTCTGTTAGCTATGGAGGAAAAATTTATTTATTTGGTGGGAGAACGTTTAATTACAACATGTTGGATAATGAATCAGAAGCGGTTTATGTTAGTTCTTTTGATATATTGGATACAATTAATTTGAATTGGCAAGTTGGTAGTTTAATTAATTCTCCTGTTACATTAACCGGGTATACGGCAACATTAGTTAATGGAATTATTTATTATATTGGAGGTAGATCACAACGATACGTTTTTCTTCCAATGACCGACGTATGTATTGTAAATATATAAATTATTTTTTAGAGTTATGTTTATAATTAAAATATTCGTCATTTTAGATTTATCAATATAACACTTTCGCCGACGAATGGTCTTTAAAGGTAGATTGTATCATTTTAATCAATTTATCAAAATAAAACCACTAGGTTTAATACAACTAATCTGGCTGAATTGGCTAAATTAAAATAATCTCATTTTTAGAAAGCTACATTTGCAGATATAAAAGCCAAACCGGGAGCTAGAATTGGACATTCAGCTGTTTTATGTAATTATTTATTTATTCTTTCTTGCTTTTTTCTTAGAAATATATAATAAATTTCTTTTATGTATCTTATTTTGTAGATGATGGCAAAATTTTTGTATACGGAGGAATATACTTTACTAGTGAAACATATGATATGCCAGCTAAAGAAACATTCATTATGTTGGATACCGTTACTTTAGTATGGTCAATACCACCACTTAATGATACTAATGTACCAAAACTTACTTCTCATACTGCTACACTAATAAAGGGATCTCTTATGATAGTCAATTTTGGCAAGTTACTCTGCTTTTAAAATATAATTTACATCTTTTTAATCTCATTTAATTAATTTATATTTTTTTTTTTCTTAGGAATTCTTATGGATTTACCAATAACAGATAATAAATTAATTTATCTGTTTCATTTAGAAAATCCAAATTTTAAATGGTCTAAATATAATATATCAGGAAAAATAGCAACACCATCATCATCATCACCATTATCAACGATTCCTGTACAAACCAGACCACCAGATACTTCTTATACAAAAAGTTCAGATACATCGTCGTCAACTAAAATGAGTAAAATGGTAATTGTTGGAGTATCAGTTGGATCAGTAATAATTGTTTTAACAATAATATTAGTATGTTCATTAGCCTATAAGCGCATAAAGAGAAATCAGATGAGAACTAAAAGAGAATCTAGTCAACTGGATGGTCAAAGTGCTTTTAACGGAGTTGGAATACAAGTCCCACCTGATAATGATAAATATTCTATGTATCTTCAATATTCTCCCGTACATCAACAATTTTCGTCTCAACAACAATATTCTGTAGCGACATCACCTCCAATTCAACTACATCAGGAACATTCAGATTTGTCTATCTCACCATCTCCACAAAAAAGATTTTCTAATTAACAATTATTATTGTAACTTGATTATTATTTGCTTGATAAAGATTTATTAATTTTAAATTTTATTTAACATGATGGTAATTTTTGTTTATTTCGTATAATATCATTCCTAAATATTTATCTCCTGTAACAAACATATCATGAGATTCTATGCTATGAATTCACCTTTTACAGATTCAATATTTTTTTCGACAAGTTAATTTACAGTATGCGCATGAAAATATTTATGATATTATTAATATTATTATGAATTTTTCACACGACTAATTAAATTTGGATTTAAGTATTTTTTTTGTATTATTTTAATTTTTGAACAGTTGTGCATAACATACACTTTTAGCCTTTAACGCTATGATCATAAGGTGTTATATAACACAAAATAGAATATGATTACGTTAAACTCATTTTTAATTTATAAATGGTATATAGTATCAACACTCACAAATTTGGTGTGCATTGTACTCAAGTTATTATATTTAACTCATAATCAAACATTTATATCAATGCCAACTTTACTGTTTTCTTCCATAACTGTTGAAGATTAACTTTTCGATCATAAGCAAATTTACTTAACATCTAACAGATTATAGTAAATGTATGGTGTTATTTAGAAGAACTTTATTTCTTTCTTTTTTTTACGTAACAAGGAGTGAAGATAGATGGTTGAGTTTTATTGGGCTGTATATCATATGTTATTGAATTTTCAATTTGTAACCAATAATAATTTGATAAAGCAAATTCTGCCAAGTATTCCGTAATTTACGAATCCTATAAAAAATTTTATCTGAATATTTCCATTATTTCTCTGTAGCTTTCATAAAAATTCTGTGAAAATGATGCATTCACGGATATTCGTGTTAGAGAGATGAAAGTTTCCATGATTTAAAGCTATAAATCCCATGAAATTGATACATTCACAGAAAAAATATGGAAATATAATACACGAATCAACATTTTTTGCAGGGGAAACTTGCTGTAAATCAAGTTTTTTGTAAAAGACCATTCTGTTATACGCAATGCTAGATGGTATATTTGACAGATATTGAGACAATAAAGAATCTCAAAAAAACTTGCTTCTTTCTAGGATGGACTTAATAAATCATGCAAAAATATAAGAATAATTAATTATTTATATTTTACACTTAATGTAATCATGCCACTATCAGGGCTTATATAATATCAGATTAATATAAGGGTATGACCTGACTGTAATATTAGATGATATTTGTATTGTTTATATTACTATGAACTAGTGTTAATATAATTACAACTATCTTTTTTCAAAAGAAATTTATATATATTTCACTTAAAAATTAATGGCAAAAAAAATTTCTTTTTTTTTTCACCAAATATATCAAAATGGAAATGGCAATACTTTTAATATTTAGACAGATAGTATAACAGCAGGATTAGCAAAATTCGCAGATGTTCAATAACAAAAATATTATGAGATCTGTGACTCGCCAATAAAATCATAACTTTGGTTGGTTTAAGCAATCACTTTTTAATATTCTGGTATTATAATGCTAAATTCATACAAAGATGTTTGTACTCAACAACGAATTTAAGAGAAAATACTACAATATTTGAACAAGAAACTGTTTCGTTTGATTTAACTATTAATGAAACTATTGCTTACTTTCAATGGTAGTAGTGAAAATACTAGAAGTTTTCAAAAAGAAGGTATTACTTAGAATAATAAATCAACATCATATACAATTTTATTGATGAACTTCCAAATAAATATAATACTAAAGTTCAGCATTCAATTAAGCAGTAGGTAAAACAAAGCAAGAATATTAATTAGACATCTAAAATTATTATTATTGGATGAATACTTCAGCATTAGAAATGATAAAACTGTACTGTTATTATATTTAATTTTGTAAAAAAGACAAAATTATCATATGAAAGGCTTTTATTTTAAATTTACATTTTTTAACTAGTTAGCAAGTTTTCAATTTCTTCTACTTGCTGGATATAACATTTGCTCAGTTTTTAACGAATTGGCTCAAGTGTAAATCTGCAATGTAAATTGTAGATAAGGTAAAAAACATCAATAAATTTTTTGGGATGTGAATTCTGTTTTGAAGTAGATATTTCATTTCATTTAAAAGATTTTTTGCTCTTTGGTTATTACCAACTTTTTCTTTTTTTTTGTATTTAGGAATGATTAGTTTTGTTTAATTTTTAATTAGGTTGAGTTTTTTGCCCTTTAGCTATTATTAACAATTTAGTTTCCTATAGTAACAAATTGAAACTTTAAATAGGAAAAAGTATATTTTCATTTCAAGGCTTTTTTTCTATTCTTTTAATGAGGTCTCAGTTAATAAGGTGGCCAGAAAAGACAGAATGAAATGTTATCAAATGATACATCATCAAATGAAACAATCCCAGCTAAAGCAGACTACAAATCTGATGAATCTATAAACTCAAAATACCTAATCCATAGTAATCTCCTATATGAAGAATAGATCGGTAAGAAGAAATCTTGGCACAAGTATAATTTGACTAAAAGTCACCTGAATTACCATACTTTTGTGAAACTGCCAGCCTGAGGATGAACTTTAAGTCCTACCTAAGAAATCAGATGATGATAGAAGTTACAAAATGAGAATCTCACCAATGGTGAAACTGACCAAAAGTCAGTATCTGCCTAGGATATTGATGAGAATTCTAGATAAATATAGATATGCACAAGAAAAAGTGAAAACTGAAAATGTGATTGATCCTGATTATAATATAATTAGTACTGAAATTTTATTCTTTACAGCATCAAAACCATTTACTGTACAAGTAAAACTAAATATCAAATTTCACTAACAGAAAATGCTTTTGAGGATTCAACCAATTACATAAGTGTATAAAAGAATTTTAGAGGTTAAAGTAAATAGTGATGAACCTACAACTAAGATATGCTGTGTAGAAGAAATAATAAGAAAAAATAATTTATAAAACTATCATATATTATGCAAATTTTATAATATATCCTTATATCTTATATAATGTATTAATTATAAGAATTATAAAAACCTTGTAAACAAAATACAGTAAAATTCTACTTTAGAATTATTTAAAAATTATTTCTAATATATATTGAAATAAAAAGAATATTATGCATTGCACTAGGATTATAAATGCCATCCAAAATACTTTAGGTAAATGTCAAATTCCAAATTAATTATAATATTTCAAATATACAAATTCAAAATTATTATGACATTTCAAATTAATTATAACATCCCAAATTAATTATAACATCCCAAATTAATTATAACAT
>JADRCO010001670.1:0-17705 GCA_021464525.1 Rhizophagus sp. LPA8_4_AMF | reverse complement strand
TTAATAAACTTTGTAGATTTAGGTATGATGAGTAAACTTTATTATTATAATTTTTCGGATTTAATAGTAGAATTTTGACTTCAAATAAGGCTTTAAAGAAGAAATAAAAATTTGAAAATCAAATATTTTGTGAAAATTTAAAAAATTTTTATTTTATTTAGTAGAATATAAAGTCTTTATAATGAAAATAAAAAAATTTTTTAATCGAAGATATGAAATTTAACGAGATATTAGAATATAAAAATTAATAAATTAATAATAAAAATTCCGGTCAATCATTTGTAAGGTTAATTTTCGGGTTTAATTTTCAAATGATCGGCAAAATAATCATTATATCTAATGGCCGGAATGTAGAAGAATAGGTTTGCAGAATTATATGGCAACCAGATTAATATTGAGCGATTTTTTCAATGATTAGTATTTTTTTTAGAAAATTGCAGGCAAATTTGCCTGCATTACCGTTTAAGGATAATAATAAATATAGTTTCCGTTATATAAATCTTATACAGGATACAACTGATACATTGTATGCCTTCGGAAAATTACTCGATCGGATTTTAAAACGGGTTATCCGTATGGACTTATTTTTGTTATCAACCGGATATAATCAACTTTTATTTTTGGAAGTTTCATCTACAGAACGTTAAATGAGACTCAGGAGTCTATTGCCATATCGCTTGTGCTAGTCCTACTGTTAAATTACCCGATTTTTTCAAATATAGCAGCTATCGTACTATGTATTCACCCATTTTACCGACACCTGTTTCACCGACATAAAATTTACTGACTTCGACTTGCCATTTCACCGACATCACGTTCTTCCAAAACCATTTCAACGAATCACTATTTTACAGATAGTCATTTGCCGACATGATCGACATAGTACTGTATTGACAATATTTTTTGAAAAACATCTTACATATTTTTTTAATTATTTTATTATATAATTCATTTTATTTAATCAATAAATAACAAAAAAGGTCTAAACGACTATTATAAAATTGGATGTTATTTATTGAATAAATTTGTTATTGGAATTTGAAAGTAAATAAGCCTACAAATAAGTAATTGTTCCTTTATTAATTATAGTTACGAAGAAATGTTATGAGCAATTAATTCCCCTTGAAAAATCACATATAAATAATTTGAAATTAAGGCGCAGTAACCACGAAAAATGTCACGAAATGGCCGGCATTACGCCACTCGGCTGAAATTAAATATGGCGTACACGTGACATATATTTTGTGACGACATCAGATAACGAATGACAAGTATACATGAAAATAGATGTAGAATTACTAAAACTAGACTATACTATTTATAATTACTACCACCTAACCCATGATTAACACCCATGGATCGTTCTACTATTCACACAAGTTAATTAGGTTTGACCGGTCTTGTACTAACGAAAATTAAGATAAAGCCAAATTATTATAGTAAAAAGAAAACGAAGAAACTAAATTAGAAAGAAAAAAAAATAAATTGTAACCATACATTATTATATCGAGGCACATGAGAGGTCCAGCCCCTAGTGTGAAGATTTCACATATAATCCATAATGGCACGTATGATACCCATGTAATAGATTAAGAGACAATGTATCCATGGTTCTATGCAGTAAATCCGTTTTGGCCGATTTATTTGATTTCTTACTAAGTTTCAAAGTTGAAGCATTGTAACGTTTCTTTTTATCATTTTGGTGATATTTATGGAATTCTCCCATTTTTTAAAAGCGTCATTGTGCAAGTTTCAAATAATTTTTGATTAATTCGAAGGTCATAAATTCCAGATAGTTGTTTTACGAGCTGAAAATTTTTTTATATATCTGTTTACTCGAGCGATTTATTATGACGTATTTTCCTTTCTTTATTATATCATTGACATCATCTGATTTTTCCTAAAAATCTATAAGACTTTGCGACGGAATAAGCTAATATATCAGTAGGTCATATAGAGGATATGATAAGTCTGAAGCAGTTCTGAAAATGTCTAATCGCTCTATGTCGTCTATTAATGTGTAAGTGATGATTGTTTCTAATGATGCATGATTGACTATAATATATATCATGTAATATCTTTTTGCTTGATTTACTTGAGGAGTTGAGGTAAAACAGAAGGACAAAAACCTAGTACATTATCATTCGTTTCTGATGCTAGTTTACATAGCAGGCATAAGATGTCTTCGTTCGGGTATAACTTTGGATAGTGACGTTTAAGGATGTCTCCGCTTGATATAATGTGATTTAAGCTTGGGTTTAAAGGAAGGATTGTTGTTTTGTTTTTAGGTGTATCTCCAATTAATTAAACTAGAGTGCGCACGCATAGTATAGTTCTCCTTTGTCAAAAACGCTTCTTTACCACAAAATCTTTCCCAAATACAAGTTGATAGTAGCGATACTAGATAGATGACTATGACTCTCCTTGAACTCCATATTTTTCTTTGTCGCGCTTAAATATTGTCAGCATTCTGTGGTATCTTTTTGAATTTTTTTTTTATTCTGATGAATTTTTGATTTTTCAAATACACATACGGTATATCTTCAATTCAGCATAATCATTTTCCGTTCTTGATTAAAATATTTACTTTAATACATCAAGTAACTAAGATCTTATACTATTAAGAAATTATTAAATTAGTTAGTAATCATGAGAAGTTACATGATAATTACGTTTAGATTATTGGTGATAATTATTATAATTAATGGAAATTAGTGAGAAAGACGAGGAGCGATAGTGAAACCATAATGGCAGGAGTGAGTTTTTAAGGAAAAAAAGAGATAAACGAACACGAAAGAGAACAAGATTTTAAATTTTTATGATTATTGAATGGACGACTAAACATGAATAGGCTTATAAGCAACTAAAGTAGTTGGATGATGTTGTAAGAAGTAATTTATAAAGAATTTAACAGAAGGATTTAAATCTCGATATTTACCTTTGTGAGTTGCAATAAACATTTGAAAGAAAAATTTTAATAAAGTATCCTGTGATTTTATGCGTAAATAAATTTTTGAATAGTTTTACATGCAACTCCACTTAAAATACTTCATAAACAAAAGAACCTTACTATTAACTGAACACAGCAAGCAATATTATCAACAATAACTTCTTCTCTTCTTACATCAAAGCAATTCAACAACGTTGACGCTACACTCGATGACGGATAGCCTGCACTATTTTAAAAAGGTAAAGATATCAGATGATAACCTAACTTGTTGGCCAATTTTTCGACTGAGGTGCATCAATTGACTGACGTACAACATTTATACGTAAAAATCAGTTATTATTCTTTATGTTTCCAATGGCAAGGCTCATCAAAAGTTCTAGTACCTCATAATGCTTGAAGAAAGTTCATATATCGAAGGATTTATATCTGATCAAACAATGGATGGAACGTTCATTGGGTTAACAAGTCTTATTGATCATTTATGAAGCAGAAACGTAGCGTACGGGTTGGAGCAGCTTTTAGATTATATTTATTAACTTTTGCAATATGTAATTGAACAATTAATAATACTAATGTTTTACGAACCAAATTCTAATGTTAGAATACTTTAAAATGTTAAGGATATATTCTCAAATATCTTTTTCTCATAACAGCAGTCGATATTTTAAGTTCACGATATGGTACTACTTGTTTATTCCAGTTCCTTTACCGGTACGAATTATATTATTCATATTATTTTCTGTCATAAATAAGACTGAATTTTTTTTATTCTAATAAATGCAGGTATACTTCACTTTAGTAATTTTAACTATTACGCAGAGAGGAAGATGCTGCAGCTGATAATCATCCATATCCATAATAAACTAATAATGGCATGATGTAAGATCATTGAATAGCATAGTATGCTACGCATAAATTGTGGTAGTATTTATTTTTTAGTTCTAGTATCGACAATAAAAAATAAAAATAACAATATGAAAGGTTCAATATACGGTACTCCTATAAATAAATTATTCATACAGTATGCTATACGTCATTCACTGACTTTCAAATACATGTTTGTATTCTTAAGTGTATTTTAAGTAAGTAGTATTTTAAGATAAAAGGTTTAGACTAAAAAATTTATTGAATTTTTTTTAAATTCGTGTAACTTGTTAATTCGTCACATTTTATTTCATTTTTTTTCAATCTTTTCGTGCGATGTTATAATGAGAATTCCCCATGTAGATCAAGTTGACAGGGGTACCTGACGTAGCTGGAGTGGAATAATTTATGCTAAACACAACAAATTGTCAAATCTTTGACTAACAAACTGCTTCAATTTTCAAATTTACTAACATAATAATTAATGGAATAGTAAAGAAAAAAATAATATTTTTGACATTTCCAAAAATTTTATTTATCGAAATCTAGAATTTTACGTAAAAGTATTTTCAATATATATTCAGAAATATTATTATATTATCAAGATTTTTTCTTAAGATTTATTGTTTTCAACATTTATTTATTTTTCGAATTTTCAAATCATTTTTAACTATTATTCATTCAATAAATTTATTTCCCAACTTGATTAGTTGATGTGTGGCGACTTTGTCGCCGCCAGTTAATTGAATTTTATTTTTAAATTGAAATGTATAGTATATACGGACAATTTGGTATATAATAATACATAACATTAATTCTATTACTCTTATTAATTAAACATATGAGAAAAAATTATATAATTAATAAATCACGATTTTTTGGGTAATTAAATTCCCTACCCAAGATTTTGACTAATAATCATTGCCGAAATATTCTTCCTTTATAATTTGTCAGATTTCATTTAAGTTCGCTTACAACAAAAGAGAAAAGAACTTGATGACTTATTGCAGTATACATACTTTTTGCTGGCAACAAGTAAATGAAATATTAATTGCCTTTTCAATGAATTTATTTAGTAAATTGACAATTTCATCTAAGAGCTTGAATACTTCTGAGATAGTTGTACTCTATTTCGAAGGTAACTTCGAATTTTTTGTTTTATTTTAGCGAAACGTTACTAACGTCTCGATTTTCTTTTTTTTTAGGTTCAGGAAAGCCGAAGTACAGTTCCGGTCTCTCACGAAGGTCCGCTTCAGTGAAATGTTCTGCAATTAATTCGTTGCCATAAACGAATGAACGGCACTAGTGAATAAAATTATAGTTTAGTATGATCATATGCATGAATATTTACTGCTCAGACTCTAAATCTTTCCCCAGCTTATATAGCTCTTCTTCGACAATTCCTCCGGATGAAAATTTCCACATAAATTGCCTGTCTATTAATTTATATACTTCCTTGATCTCTTTACAATTTGTCTCGCTCAGTTTAAATGGTCCATTCTAAATAACAAGAACATAGATTCTTTTAAGTATTCACGTACAACAAAAAACCGAAGACAAAGGTCTAAAAAAATATACTTTATTTTCTTTCACCTCTCCTTTATTATTATTGATAATTCTCTTCGCCTTTTCTTGATCATAGATCGCTTCCTTTACAGTAAACACAATAAATATTTACGACTAACACCCTCCCAGATATAATTTACCTCAAGTGATTCATGGTCTGGTGTTTATTACAGTGATGTAAATTGGATTCGCGCAGTAGGCGCAGCGTACATTACTTTTATTTCCCGCGTATTTCGTTGAAAATATTAGGCGGAATTTTTCTTAGTAGCGCTTATTATTATTTTAATCTAATATAAAAAGCGTATATGAAATTGGTAGGTTGTTAATGTTATGCGCTTTGCGCGTATAAGAATCTTTTGAATTTATAACACTGCTGGTGTATCGGAGTCACTCCTTTCCGAGTTATGATTGTTAGTTTCTAACTGTGCATTTGGCGTGGTGTACTCATCTTTGTAATGTTGCTGTTTTGAAACTTGTCATTCTCTATAATCTTTTAGGTACGATCATTACTCTTTTTACATTTAAGCTCTTATTATATTGAAGCAGTACAAATACATGACAATTTACATAATCTATATGATAAACATGTATACTAGAAATATTAATAAATAATTTTGAAGCTCCACCGTTGTGTTCTAATGTTCTCGGTAGAAGAATTAACATTTGTAATAAAGTTTATAAAAACTAATATTACACAATACATGAATATTTAATTAAAAGTTTGTAAAATAAAATAAAAAGTAAAATAACGTCCATAAATAATTATGAAAAAAAAAATTCGTGGTTTAATGATAAATGTATTAAATTCATTTTCTTAGAAAATTCGGTTATCAGACATTTTTACTAATTGGAGATTTATGTTAGTACACCCAGTTACTAAGTTGTATAAAAAACCTATTACGTAAGCCTGATAAAACAGTTAATCGGCACAACGTGACCTCGTAACTGCGGCACTATCGATGTATTTGCAACAAGAATATGAACGCTCAGCAACTTTCACCAATCATATTGTTTATTGCAATAGAACAGTTACTCGGCACTTTGTGCCGAGTAACTATTAATTATTGAAGTTGTTTAAGAAAATTTGCTTTGTGAACCTTCCAAAAAAAAATAATAATAATGCTGGGTAAAGTTTGCCTAATCATTCGTCAGTCATTTGATTTGGTTAAACACTCTGAATACGAACGTATAATTAGTAATTGCTGATGGATATTAAATATTTTAGTTGGTGAGTGAATTTAAATAACATAGTATCTTTTTTTTTTAACTGATAAAAAATTATTGTACTTATTGGGATTTACAAAAAATGTCTAAAAAAAAGTACAAAAAAAGTCCGACCTGTCAGATTGGATACGGCACGTGACGAAGCCCAGAAACTGAAGAAATTTCTTCAAATTACAGGGGATGATATCTCGACAACTGGCATCATATCACACTATATGACAGCTAGTATTTACGCTATTTTGGTAACTTTACTAATGTGGAACCTTTCAGTTTTACGTAAAACAAAGCCTACATTATATCGTTTGTTGAATGAACAAGCTATTTCTGCGATTATTAATAATGAAATTTTGTGTAAATTTAGGATAAATCAAATCATTAACATAAAAGGTAACGTTGAAACTTCTAGATCTGTTAATGAGAATGAAAAAAATTAAAGTTTCAAATCAAACGGTTGTACTAATTAAAAAATATTGAAATAATGATCGTTTGAAAACCTAATCCATAGGTTTCTTTGATGTAAATATTAATATATTTTTAGTAAGTATTGGTACAATATCTCCAAACCTTATTTGTCGGACTTTTATAATACATTGTAAGCTAGTATTTTATTATCCGGGAAGAATCGGTATCAATTAACATTTTTATGGGCTAAAGGGTAAACTGTTCTTATATTGTCGCAATAGCAGAATCAAATTCGATTATAAGCCGATTTCTAGATCTTAGACAAAATTACTTATAAAAGAGGATTTTCTAATTTTCCAGCAACACAGGATATCAAAGTATTTTTATTTTGATTATGGAATAGTGTTTGTTTATTAAAAAAAAAAAAAAAAAAACGCCGAATGATAATAAATAGTACATTGCATCAAATTTGTGTTAGTATTTGTATGTAAATGAGTAATGGTATTCAAATAACAAAGTAAACTTAAAAAAATTTGGTCGAAACGTTTCCTTGCCGATCTAAATATTAAAAATTCTCGGTTTCTATTCAATATAAAACTTTTCATTTTCACATGACAATTATTTGTCACACTAAAAAAAGTGCTGACGTAAAATTGATTTTACGATTACATGTATATATTACTTAATTTGGTTCATTGTAAATAAATATGCTTTTCACTCTTATTTAATTAAATCAAATGTGGCAAAGTTTGGCATAAATCGTGTCACGTATATGTGTTACGTTATATTTAAATAATTTAAAATAATTTATAATTTGTTCCAATTGAATTTGCCGAATTTTGGCCGAATTTACCGTGATAGTTGATAATTGGCGTCCCATATAATGATTTTTTTGTACAACCGACATGAAAAATACCTTATATATAGAAAATTTTCTCACCCCCTCTGAAACAAAAAAAAAAAAATTATTTCTTAAAAAATTAAATTAAAATATGCAATCACAAATTATTCTAAATAATAATGATAATAAAGAATTTATATATACATGGAGAATAAAAGATTTTCAAGATTATTATAAAGATATGCCGGATCGTAAGAACGATTATTACATATTTAGCGAAAGATTTTCTTCTCCTGGACCTCATATTACGCAATCTAATTTTGACCCAAAATCTTTTATTTATAAATGGCGCTTACGACTACGTATACATGGATATCGTGATACTATAAATAGTTATTATTATAGTTATACTATGTATGATAATAAGAGTAATAAAATTTCGTTAAATTTAATTCCTTATGATGAAGAATTAAAGATTACTGAAGATAATCAAGAGATTAATTATAAATATGAGATCATTAGAAGTCATCCAGATAATTGTATTATATTTCAACAAGAAGCAAATGAAATGGAAATTTATGAACAAAAATCATCAGAAAAAAGTTTAGGGGAAATTATTAATATATTTCCTGATCAAAATATTAATTTGAGAACAGATTTAAGAATTAGAGTTTATATAAAGGTCAGAGAGAAGGAATCTTATATGAAACCCCCACCAAAATTATTATTACCACGTTTCATAGATTATTTTGATAACAAATACTTTAGTGATATTACTTTTACATTTGATTGTGGTTCAAACATTAAAGCCTCAAAAATTATTCTCGCTTCTAGATCAGATTATTTTAAAACAATGTTTAATGGAAAATGGAAAGAATCAAATGAATCAGAAATTTTTATTAAAGATACAAAATATAAAATATTTCGTCACCTTTTAAAATATATTTACACAAACGAATTAGACGAAGGATTAAATTTGGATGAACTTAAGGATTTATATATTGAATCCGATTTAAGAAATTTAGAGGAACTTCGAAAGATGGTCGTTATGTCTATTGGAGAGATGATGAACGTAGAAAATTGGGAACAAGTATTAAAATTTGGTTATGAGATTGATAATGAAGGAATTAAATATTCTGCCACATTATTTGGGATAAATAATTGGGAAGAAATTTGTGCAAAGAAGCAACATAAAGAATTAACTTTAGATAACATTTTATCATTAAAATTAATCTTACTTAACTTTGAGAATACTGGAAATCATAATAGTAATTTAAATAATTATTTGAATTTTTTTAATTTCAAGAATTTTTTTGAAAAATTTAATTTTGATACTCGATTTATTTTACTTCTCATTGTTATTATTTTAGGAATTATTAATATTTCTATTTTATGAAAGGTTTAGGTCTTATATAATAAAAAAGGGATCCGCAAGTGTAAATACGCTTATTATGACGTAACAGTGTGACGCAAAACTAGATCAATTATTTTAATCGAAAGACCGTAAAAGCCGTAAAAGCAGTATGCAATAATGTACAACAGAAATATGGTTGTTCTGTTATCCCATAAAGAAATTTGATGAAAGAGATGCGAGATCGGAGATAAAATAGAAGCCGTACTGACTCGCGTCGTACTTAACCCAGCTCACGTACTCTTTTACTCGGCCGCGATGATTTAACTGTGTATTTATAGTTATAAACAAATTGAAAATAATTAGAGTTGTATTGAATCTATTTTGGGTAATTTGGTACAAAATTCAACTTTCTCTTTCAAATTTTTTACCGTATCGTATTACTGTATCGTATTACCGTATCGTATTTTTAGTATGCGTGAGAATAATATATTATTTGATCATGTGATTTTTTAAAAATCTAGAAAATCTAGAAATTTAGCCAGTCGTTGCTAAGCCGATTTGGCAATTATTATATATCAGCCACATAATTGTTTATGTGACACGTTTGAGTTATACTGACGAGTGACGACCGAGGCCAATTTCTCCTTATAAAATATATTTGCAAAGCCACAAACTTGAATTTTTTTTTTACCTCAAAGCCATTATATATTATTCTTCTACCAATTTTATTACATTCATCTTTACAAAAGTGTAATATGTGTTCGTCATTGGTAAATTGTAAGCCTCAGTTTACAAAAAGTTATTTCCACGTTTGTTTTCATATCTTTTACTTTTAACTTGGACTTTTATAAAGAAAATAATTGATTTTACGAAAGACATAATGAATTACTGTTGTGGGTAAGGACTACGCCTAATAAAGTCAAAGATTTTTTTTTGTCTTAAGCTGATTGAGTCGAATAAGCAGTAATTATGAGAATTTTTCCCTTTTCCTTAAATTCTATGCAGGATCGAAATACGACTTGGCACGATTATTCTAACCGTCATTAGTTTTGTATGATATAAAATCTTTCAAAAAAAAAATGATTTCTAAAATTTACTAACATTATTTTTATATCCGAATGCCTTGTTGTTCAGATTATCTCCATTTTCTTTGCCAGTGTCTTCTTTGCTAAACCGGATGGTATGTACTGTATATTTAAATTAACGTTGATATTTTACCATACGCGTATCATTTTAAATTTTTTTTTTTAATTACGTTATAAAAGTTGTATCCTACGGACTTCCACGCGGGTTAACTATAGTCTTCGGAATTTTGTTCATTTTATTAGTATTAAGCTCTTTATTTGGAATTATCGGTTTACTCTTCGTAAGTCAGCTAATATTATTATGTATATATATTTTTAAGTTCAAAACATTTCAACTTTTTTTTTATTTTAACACGTATATATATGACATATTTAAGGAAGCACCAGGAGGAATTAAAATATATGCATATATATTATGGGGAGCTGTAATAATATACGTAATCCTTATAGCTATTGTTGTTACTAGTATGATACGTACAAAACAAGAAGCAATTGATTTGTGTATTAAACAAGCCGGAAAAGAAGGAACTCAAAGTGTTGGTGAATCAGCTGAAAATACCAATAATAATATAAAAGGAGATTGTAATAACCGTGAAATTGCTAAAATTTTGATTAAATCTATGGTTTTAACATTATCCACTCTCTTTACGGTAAGCGAAGTTTATATTTTTTATTATTTTAATTTTAGAAATTTTTGCCAAAATTGCTAAAAATAAAAATATTTTAGATGTCACTCGCTATAAAAACTTCAAGATATTCCAATAATTTATATCATGTTAAAAAGGAATCGTATAAAGAAAGGCATGCCGTCAGTGACGTTCAACTATAAATCACGTGATTACTTCGCGTTAAACCCTAAAAAAATTTGTGTAAATTATTTTCCTTTTCCCTTTTCATTTTTTTCATTTATTTTTTTTTTATTTTTTGTAATAATTTAATAAAAATATAGGAGTGAAAATTGTATAAAAAAAATTGATTAATATGTCAGGAGTAATAAAGAAGATCTGTTTGTATCTTTTTCGAGAATCATTAAACGTACTTTATATCATGTACAGTAATATATCGTGTACTGTGAAGTTCCTAAAGAAGAGGATGTAAGAATCATGTATTTTAACAATATTAGTGATAGGAATAAATTAGCTTTGGACTTTTATCGGAAAAGCAAAGAAACAATCTGACGCATTAAATGGCCTATGACGGATTTGTGTACTTTTTGAAAAAAATTAATAAATTTATGATCATTTATATATTGTTTTTTAAGTAAGATTACTTAAGTGCAAATAAAAGTTTATATATTTATTCATGTGTACGCTAAATTAATAACATTTTGTGAATGAAGTTTAAGAAAATTTATAAAAATAGTAAAGACACGCACGATCTGAAATAAATATTGTTTCTAGTTTATGAAATGTCTATTTAATGTTGTTCTTTATAGACTTTCTTTTGTATCCTTTAATCTTTTTCAAAGCTTTCTCAGATGGCCCTATTATTACCTTGCATAACTCTTCCAAATTACAAGATTTTATGTGAAAGGTCAGGGATATCTACAATTAATTTTAATTCTTATAAGTATATATATAATATATATTCCCACACTTCAGACTCCATAGTGTTCTTGTTGAAATACTTTCGGTGCATGTTCCTTCTATATAAGATGGTTTGGTAGATTTGGATATCCATCAGCATCTTCCCAATTCATTTTATTGGCTCCTTTCTCTCACCAGACTGTTGCAAAAGCTCAATCTGAAATAAAACATGGATACTCAATTTAATACAAATTCCGGGACTTGCTGCAAAAGCTGCATCTGTGTAGGTACATAAGCCATAATCCTGTGATTATTGTTTATATTCTACAAATTAAAGCAATATTATTTTAAAAGAATAATTTATAGTTTTGATATATTAAGATACTTTATAATTATCTAATTCCCCTTAAATTAACAATGTTTTTCAACAAATTATTTAAATCATGCTCTACGAATAATCATTTGTTGCATTTTTTTAAAAAAAAAATCTAATTTTAAGAATTATTCTTAATAGATAAAATATAGTAATTATTAATAACTAATTTAATTTTTAAAAATCTGTACTAATTACAGTCAAACCTTTATATAACGATATGTCGGGACTCATATGAAAAAATTTAAAAAATATCGTTATATCAAATTATACCGATATTTATATGTCCTCACATATAGTGGGAATTTAAAATTTTATCGGTATATCAAGTTTTTAATAGTGTATCGGTATATCGAATATCGGTATATCGAGGTCTGACTGTATATACTAAATATTTCTAATAATATTTACTATTATAGCTTTTTTTAAACCAATTGATTAAAATAAAAAATATGGAATAATAACTAGCGATGCTCACCATATTCACTCCTGCAGTGTAAATTAATAGTATTCCAAATAGATTGATCACACAATTCATACATGTAACTCGAGTCAAACTCGCAACTCGAGAATTTTTTGACTCGAGTTGACTCGCGTACACGTGATCATAGTGCTGGCCAGAACTATGGTAAATTAGAAACATCATTTATTACGAGCAAGTTCTGATTCATGTAATGTCTTTATTATCATTACTGTATCGTATAAATAAAAAACTTTCCATTGCTATAGATCGATCCTACAAGAGTTTGGTGCGGGTAATTGATAATAATCTTTGGAGTTAGCAACAGGCATGTGATCACATGACTTTTTCCACAACTTGTAAAAATTCTACCTCAACGTCACGGAGTGGGAAAAGTTCTGGCACATTTATTAATCTTTGAATTAAATGACTTGCACGGATTGATCCGGTGTCCCTGAATTGGATGTCATACATTTTATGGATTGTGATATTAGAATGGGCCAGATCTCTCAGAATAAACGGTGGATTTTTGTTATTTCATTGACATTAGTTTGACATCTACACTTAATGTTATGTGAATTATAATTTTCGTATTTTCAAGCATAATACTCAAAGATTTACAGTACGTGTATTAAAAT
The DNA here is from genome assembly GCA_021464525.1 of Rhizophagus sp. LPA8_4_AMF. Classification (NCBI taxonomy): domain Eukaryota; kingdom Fungi; phylum Glomeromycota; class Glomeromycetes; order Glomerales; family Glomeraceae; genus Rhizophagus; species Rhizophagus sp. LPA8_4_AMF. The sequence continues at coordinate 4,422 of JADRCO010001670.1, read as the reverse complement.
AAAAGTTTTTATATGATTTCTAGCGGATCTATTGATCAGATTTTTGTGATGAGATCGAATTAACATAATTTCCAATTCAAAATTCTATTCTTGGATCACTACAAATCATATAAGGTGAGGCTCTGGTTAGTGAATCCTTTTATCCACCTTGTGCAAGTGAAGAAAATAATAAACTTACTTTTTGCGTCATCAATCCAAACATTTGCTAATCGATATAATAAAAAAATAAACCCTCGAAGCCAGATCATATAGTCAAAGTATATTGTTATCCATATTTCTGAACACGAAAGAAAAATGTTGACAGGTTGTTTCAAAACAATATGGATATATTACTGTTCTTGTTATATTATGGATGCCAGCATGTGTATATAGGCGCAGTGAAATTAACAAGCAATTTTTGAAGCGGGCAATACAAAAATCGAAGCAAAAAACACCTTTTGTTATAACGCATCAAGAATTCTATCAAAAAAATCATTCACGATAAATTTCTTGAACGTGAAGCGAAATATAATGTAAAAATGACTTGTAGCGGTATTAAAGTATGAATCAGAAATATTGCATTGCTTATTTTTTACCTCATTGCTAATCTCCTGACTTTTCTATAGTTTGTTATCTTGGAGACGTTCTCTTATAAAAAATAATATTTTTCATGATCTGTGTGAGTGGGACCGTGGGAGTGAGATAGATTATTTCGGAATCCCAGTGTTTGTAAATGGGGTTATGAGAGTTTTGTAGTTAGCAATATAGATAGAAACAAGTTAGCTATAAAAATTTTATGAACCGAAAAATAGCATTGTGTGGCATAGTTACCCTTCTTTGTTTTATTTAGAAATTTTTTAGTAGGAAAAATTCAATGTACTATGGACCTTTATTACGACATATTTTAAGCCTATATTTGTAATTTTATATACTAGCTTTTTTATTATGCTTTTAATAGACTATTTTATTTCTAGTTTTTAATAAATCTAGCATATTAAAACGCTAATACAAAATTTAGGAATTTTTGCAAAAGTAATTCCGTAATTTTCTTTATCCGTATTACTAGATTCCCCACATAATCCTATATCCGAAATATATGCAGCTACAGGAAGATTAATATCAGTAGATAAATGATAATTATTATTATTAGGTAAAGTCAAACTATGGTCATTATTTATTATATTTCCTATATGAAAATCATGATGAACCATCTCCATTTGATGAATTTCTTTAAGACCATTAGAAATATTATACAATATTTCTAATTTTAGCAGTGGTAATGTCGGCCTGTATTATTGGTAGAGAAAAAACTAAAGTGCGGGAGTTGGCTTTATCTCGAGGACTTATCTTACTCGTCCTGATCTGATCCAAGCTCTAAACGGACATTGATCCTACTCAGTCCTACTCGGTCTGATCTAATCCAGTCCCAGTCTTTGTAGGACTGGACTGTGGGCCTTACTCATTTGTAGCGCAGCAGGACTAAGCCAAGAGAACATCGGTACGTCTTACAAAATTGATTGTTTTCACAAGATTTCCTTTATTTCTTTTTTAGGAACGGTTTGGGCCCTCAATTCAGTAGATCTTAAAAATATTTTTTTTCTTAAAAATTTCAAATATTCCTAAAAATGTAAAGTCTGCTCTTGATGATTTAAATAAATAAAAATAAGCATTTATTGTTTTTAACATTATAACATAAATTAGTATATGTTGATCGGTCTTTATAAGAAGGACGACGCGACTGCGGTCTTGTTGATTTATCATGGACTATAAGAGACTGCGTCCTAGTATGCATGTGGTCCGGTCTTTTTGCTACGTAGGACCGGAGAGTAGGACCATTGACCATCTTTATCCGTAATTCTTTTATTTAATTATACAAAAGATTCTTTTATAATAAAATTTTTCTTTGCCGGAATTTCTTTTATTTATTTATTAATTTTTGGACAGATTCTTAATTTTTATTGCCTCCCTTTAATTAAATATTGCCACCTTGTATAAATTTAAAATTAGCAGATATACATTTTCAAAATACACTAAGACGGGAATGCTGCAAATGATTTTGGTTATTTAACGTTATTTAATTTATTTTAAGCAATTGAATAAAAATGATACTAATTCACTTTTCTATTAACTTTTTTTGTCAAAATTAAAAAAAAATTTTTCTTTATTTTTTTTTTTTAAATTTTTTAGGATCGTCTCTTGGTTCAAAAAGGATGAATCGGAGATAATTTGGCAAGTTGTAAATATAAATATTTGTTAAAATGTTCAAAACTATTGAAATAATAAAGCAAGCTGCTTTGGATTAAGCTTATCTGTTATTTGATTATTTCTTAAGAACGCACATGCAGTGACACAGTGATCATCATAAAAATTAATATTTAAAGGTTGATTCTTTGTTTGAAAATTTTTCTAGAAAAAAAATTTTCTTAACAATGTCTTCAAATTTTTTGGAAGAGTTATCAAATGATTATGAAAAACTTTTTGAAACTGAAATAGGATATGACGTCATTATTTATGCAGGAGAAGAACCGAATGGTAAAGAAATCCATGCTCATTCAAATATTTTATGTATTAGGTCAAAATATTTTCGTACAGCATTTTCTAATGAATGGGCTGAAAAAAAAGATGGAAAATTTATTTTAAAAAAATCAAATATTTCGCCTCATTTATTTGACATCATTCTTAGGTAATATAAAATATTTACATAGTCTTAAATTTTTTTTATTGTTTAAAATTACTAAAAAATTTTTAATTATTCTATTATGTTTTAGGTTCATTTATTGTGGAAATATTGAATTGAAAAATTTACAAGGACAAGATGTATTGAAATTATTAATAGCTGTGGACGAACTTAATATTCAACAATTAATTTCTCATATTCAAGAATATTTAATTGAACATCAAACTGAATTTTTACATCAAAATCCAACTGGTATTCTTGAAGTCGTCTACCAACATGAAGCATTTACAGATTTATGGGATTTTTGTCTTGAAAAAGTTTGTAAAGAACCTAAAATACTGTTTGATTCTGACCAATTTATTAATTTAAAAGCTCCTTTATTGGAATTATTGTTAAAAAGAAATGATTTAAACATGAATGAAATTGAAGTTTGGGAAGGTTTATTGAAATGGTGTTTTGCTCAACAAAATATAGATAATGATCCAACAAAATGGATCAAAGATGATATTACAAAGATTGAGAGATCATTACATAGATTTATTCCATTAATTAGATTTTATGATATTAAACCTACAGATTTCTTTTATAAAGTTTATAATTATAAGGATGTTCTACCACAAGATTTGATTCATGATCTTTTGGAATTTCATATCGTTCCTGATGTAAAGCCTAAAACTAATGTAGCACCATCAAGAAAACCAAAGTTTGATTCAACCTTAGTCCAATCAATTCACATTCCTCTTTTTGCTTCATGGATTGATAGAAAAGAATCTTCACATTACAATAACAAAAATATTCCCTATGATTTCAAATTATTATATCATTCAGGTCTGGATGGATTTGATGCTGCATCATTTCATAGAAATTGTGATAATAAAGGAGCTACTATTTGGGTAGCAAAAATTCAAGGTTCAACACAATTAATTGGAGGATATAATCCACTTAATTGGAGTAGTAATAATGTTTGGGAAAATACCACAGATAGTTTTCTATTTAATTTTACAGATGGAAAAATTATTTCTACTGCAAAATTGGGTTATGTAAAAGTTCCAGATTGTGCTATTTATTGTTGTAATGACCAAGGTCCACATATGGGTGATTTTTTCTGTTGGGGTAATAACGATTGGAGAAACTCTGATGTTGCTGGAAAATACTACCCTGATATAGGTATTCCAAATACTTCAAATACTCCTAGTTTTACAATGGAGAATTATGAAGTATTCCAAGTAATTAAAAAATAGAAAATTTATTTATTTATAGGTTGTCTATAACATCTATATAAATTTTAAGAGAATATCTAACTTTGGGGACGTTAAGATTTAATATCAAAATACAGATAAAATAAATTATTTGAAGATTCATAAGTACAGATTAGTACAGATTATTTCTAAATATTCGAAAATATTAAATTTCGTAATGCTTATTTTTTAAATAATAAAGCGATTTTAATTAGTTAATAAACTATTTATCGAGAAGAAAAAAGACTATCACACATGCAGTGACACATGAATGATCATCATAAAATTAAATATTTAAGGCTAATTTTTTATTCTAAAATGGGTTGACAAACTTTACTCAAAAAATAAACGTTACATTTTTTTTTAACAATGTCCTCAAAATTTTTGGAAGAGTTATCTAATGATTATGAAAAACTTTTTGAAACTGAAATAGGATATGATGTTATTATTTATGCAGGAGAAGAACCGAATGTTAAAGAAATCCATGCTCATTCAAATATTTTATGTATTAGGTCAAAATATTTTCGT
>JADRCO010001669.1:0-17710 GCA_021464525.1 Rhizophagus sp. LPA8_4_AMF | reverse complement strand
TAGTCCCACAATAAAGAGATGCGCTACAAATTTAAAAAAAAAAAAAAAAAATCATAAAAATGGTAGTAAAATAATAAAGTTTCTAAAGTATCGTAAAAATAATCATAATTGTATCTAAAGTGATTTTTTTAAGTATAAATTTGTAGTTATGTTTGTATACAAAGTTATAAAAAATTTCATAGTTGATTTTTTAGTCAAATCTGTAAATCTGTCCCAATCATTTGCTAATTGATTAATAAAAGATGTTCCGTTGATTAGTAATTTTTTATAATTTGATAGAATAACTTATAGTGCCGATAACTTTAACGCTAGAATAATAAACAACTCTATATTCCTAACGATAAATACAATCTATTTTGTGATAATACGCGCGAATCCTAGTTTATCATCACGCATTAATAATTAATTTCTTATTAATTTGTATTTCGTCCTTCGTTCATATAATAGAAATTAAATAAATTCAATTGATCATACTAGCTATTAGATACGTATGGATGACAGTAATCATTTATTATTGAATAACGAAGTGATTATATTCCTGGTACTCTAATTCATCATCATCTTTAATGTAATAAAATGATAACCGATGTATTATAACATGCTGAATTACAAATGTATGATCTTTTTTATCGACTTTCCCAAACTATAGCAAGTTAGTAATCTTAGAATGAAAAGATGAAAAGATTGTTTGTCAAATTGCCTAATCAGTTTTAAAATATAATTTTTGCACTCGATGGACAAAGGTACGCTTCCTGAACCTCTTCCTCGTATTAATTTATCAAACTTTATTATACAATATATTAATTGCATTATCATGTGTATATTGACTGATAAATTTATGCACAAACTTTTACATCATAGGATATCAACGTCATTCAATAATAATAAGAGAAAAGTCTATGTCGTATCACTGAAAGTTTGTACAACTAAAAATATTATCTAAAAAATTCTACAATTTGCTCATCTTCTTCCTCTACCCTAATTTTTTTCCTTTATTCTCACCCAAAATCCTTTTCTTAGAGACTGTTCCTTACTGATAACACACGCGTCATCTCAGGATACCCCTAAGAAGGGCGACGTTAAATTCCTTAATTCCTATTCGTTTTCTTGATAAATAAACTATTTATGGATTCCTTTTATTATCGTTACAATGATCCGTGTCACTCGTACATCAATGCTCTTTATTTAAATGACGAGTTAGAGTTGTTAAAGAGGAAAGAGCAGACTATTTTTATGTTTAAAATCTTCTTAAAATATAGCGATCTCAATAACGATATCAATATGAAATAGGAAATTTATTTTATATTTCTTACAGGGATAAATTATTTAAAAACTTACATTTCTACAAACATATGTATTAAGAAAGAAGGTCTACACTTTACCACCCTCAACAATCCGCTCTCAGTAAAATTAAAAACTCAGTCAAAATATTAAGTCATGAGCACAATCAATTGAATTACGTCAGTCATAATACTCATTAATAAAATATATGAATTACGGCAAATTACGGCATTATATTATGTCTGTAATAATTCAAAAAATCAAAGTTCGCCGGGAAGTATAATCCGCAGCACATAAAATATTTGAGCCGATCTTTTCACAAATCAACTTTTTGATTTTCTTTTTAATTACCGGTAAATTTATATTTCGAGAATACATCTGTCTTAGAGAGATTCTTAGAATGAAACCTAATTGCGTTTCTGAAGTTCGTTCACTGTCTGGCCATGAAGGAAACGATCTCTTATATATTTAAGTAACGTTCTTATCGAGGAAGAATAGAATGATATTAAAAAAAGGAGTGTAGGTTTTTTGATTCAACAGGTGTGACTTTATTTACTTCTGAACTGTCAAGGGTGATATCTGCGCAAACTGCAAGGGTATCGTCCTCTTGTGGTATGGGGTATCGTTCCTCAGTGTGACAGATGTGGGGTATCGTTCCTCCAGAAAGATTATATGAACGCACCACCTTCTCAATTGATATTTATTGACTGCCTTCTATTTCTGGTTTTAGAACGTCTGCCTGAAGAAGAAAACATTTGGGATAACGTAATATGTAAATATATAAATACGTAACAATTTATAACTTACTAGCTACCAAATAATTTTTTAAATAAAGAATACATTACATTTTATTGGATAGAGATATCGATCTTCGACCGATATTTTTACCCCATCCGATAATTATAAATATATAATAATATCATTAATAAATACTACTATATAAAATAGTTATTGTTACGTGAAATGCCCGAATATGAACAAAATAGTTCCGGATACTAATAATAATAATTTGCGCAAATTATAAAAAAAAATCATTCATAATAATATTTGCTTTGTTCTTTCCCTTTCAATTCACCTCATTTAATAAACCATTTTATAGTAAAAAATACATATACATGGATGATAAGACGTTGAAGTGGATTGATTAATCGACAAAGAATGCATCGATTTTGTAAGTATACTTATTGAAGATCAAGTTTTTCAATTAAAGTATGCAGAAAGAAATTTATTTGAAATTTAATATATAATATACTGTAGAATAGAAATAAAGTCTGACCTCAGTATATGGTATTCAATATACTACTATATGAGAGAATATATAAATATCGGTAATTTTGATATAACTAAGGATACTTTAAAACAAGATTTTCTTATGAATCTCATTATATGGAGTTTGATTGGATTGTTAGTATTATTTTTACATTATTTACGATACTTTAATAGAATTTTAGAACACAAATTTCTAGACCTTTGATATTTTCAATATAGAAACTTTCTATTATTAATATACTTAAATCTTGGATTTACTTGTAATGATATTTCTTTTTTCATTGTAATCATTTAAGGTCAAGCTGAACCATAATGACTTGCATCGTAAGTCAAACTGATTGGAGTCGTTATAATAATCAATAATGTTCACTGGAAGATCGGAAACATATTAGATTTTTAATTCTTCCAATACCAATGTTATTTCCAATTCCAATAAAATTATTGAATTCCTAATGCACATATTGTAGTTATATATAAAAGTACAATATATGTAAAATAATACGTGTTGAAAAATATTGGTACATTGGATGATTGGAAGGGATTAAAAATTAGAAGGTTGGAAGGTCCAGAATAAAAAGTCAATGAAAGTTTCCAAGAACATTACTACCCATAATAGATCAAAACTTTCAAAACCAAGCGAGACTATAATTATGAAATCTGAAACATCTGGAATTCTGTACCTAAAAGCGCAGTTTGTTTATATGTAAAACTGATTTATTGACAAAGCTGCAACAGCGTACATTGTCAAAGACAAGTTTTGGCGTCGTAATTTATGAGGATGAAATTATTAACCGCCGCTGCTGATGAAATAGTTGATGCTGTATTACAAATAGTTAAATCATTTTAGCAATTTTATAAAATTAATGAAACACGTATTTACGTTAAAATTAGTTTGCAAGCTTCGGGCAATAAGTGATTCCGGACCAATTAATATCAGGTGTATCAGATGATCCAGATCCGATAATTATTAAAATTCTAAATTCTAAATATGTGTTAACTAAAAAGAAATGACATTGAAAATTTTTAATATTTTAATAATTTGAAAATGAAAATTCAAATATGATTTATTTCAATTACTCCTTCGTTAAATTGAGATTATTAATATATTAATTTAATAATTATCTTTCATAAACATCAGAGAAGAAATTAACGTGTTTAGACGGTATGGCCGAGCGGTTAAGGCGTTAGACTTGAAATCTAATTCCCTTTGGGAGCGTAGGTTCAAATCCTGCTACCGTCGAAGTATTTTTTTTCATTCAGGGATAGTATGATAATTTTATAAAATCTATAGAATAGGTGATAGTTAGGGGTATTATAGCATCAAAATTGTAATCAGGATATATTATTATAATAAATAACATGCGATCCATTATTTTTTTTAATAAAATAATAGAATCACAATATCACAATAAACTTTTCAACTATCGACGTGATGATGAGTTCGTTATTGATCAAAGTCAACAATTAATTGCAGTCACATTAATTTGTCAATTATCTTCCATATTTGGCTAGATTTAAAATTTAGTATAATGATATTCGGTTATTAAAAAGAACGTGATTTCTATCAAATACCGAAATTATGAATATCGTCTAATGATTTCCATTCAAGCTGAACAAAATAAAGAAACCTGCAAATCATAAAAATCATAAAAATAATATTAACGAAATTATCAAGATACAAGGTATAATAAAATAATATTGTCATGTCATATTCTTCAACATGCCCTGAAAAATAATTATTTACATATAAAACCTAACATTAAATATTGTAAAAACATTACTATTGAAACATTAAATTCGTTTAGATATTGTATAGTACATTAAAGAATTTAACAGCATTGAATATTTTATAGACTACAATTGAAGATCTCGTTATGGTTTGGTAAATTACCAAAATTAGAACTTTATTTACTTTATTTGGTATTAACATGATCTAAATAATATAAATTTTCCTATATATAATAAATATCTATCTTATAGGATTTACTCAATTTAAAGTATTCGAATTGTTTATAAAATTATTTAATAATTCTTGCATATCTTTTATTTGTTGTTTAAATTCATCTCTCATTTGTTGCTTAAGTTCTTCAAATGATTTATTTTCATTAATTGGTTCTGAAATTTTTAATAAATTTCTTAATCGATTACTAATAAATGGAGGAGAATTAAATTCAGTTCGATTATTATCAATTGCATTAATTAACTTATAAACCTTATTAACAGGTATATCATAATGACTAAAATAATTAATTAGAAAGATTAGAAAGATTAGAAAAAAAAAGATATTAAACGTTTAAAATAAATATATTGTACTTACATCCAATCTGGAAACCATTTTTTATTACATCTTTGATAAGGCAACATGTAAAATAATTCAATTTCCATAATAATCTTATAATAAAGTCACCAGATATATATTAAAATTTAAAATAAAAATATTTAATATATAATTAATAAAAATTACCTTTGCTTTTTGAAGTAAAAATTCTTCATTCTTATCAAAATTTTCGATCGCCACATTAAGCAATCCAATAAATAAATTCATAAGGTAAATTACCGTAAAAAATGTAAATATAACTAAAAAAAATGCCATCGAAGGAGTTTCATGATAAGTCCATGATGATAAAGAATCAGAATTACCTATATACAGTTATACAGTATATATTTAAACCAATACTAGTTAATTTTTGATTAAAAATAATTATAAATTATATAAATTAAATAAATTATTACCTATAAGAATTAAATACATAGCTAAAAGTGAAGTTGGAAACCAACTAAACATATTTGTATTTGAATTAGGAGGTTGAATTAATGTAGGAACGGAATTTATAGTTCCATCCGGATTAATAGAATTATATTTGGTAGCAAGATTCCATGGATCATTTTCCTCATTATTTTTATTTGGTTTTAAAAGAATGAAAAACGCATGAGCAAATCCAAATACGATAAGAAATAAGACTACTAAAAATGGAAAAACCTTTTTAGCAACTCCAATCATTAAAACAAAATAAATTCCAAATGATTCAAATACTCGAAAAAATAATAAAAATTTAAAATTTAATAATAAATTAGAAAATGCTATAATCCAAAGTGGTGGTTTTCCATGAATAAGCCAATATATTGATGTTATAATAGATAAAGAATATGCCCCTACATCTATTAATAATAAAAAGATTAAATATAATATACTGTATACAAAATATTTGTATATTAATAACTTACCAAATAAATTCCATAAATCAGTAAAATAAATTTTTGGATTCCATAAACATTGTCTAATTTCAAAAGTTAAATGTATAAAACCAAGTAAAATTGAAATTATAAAAAGTATATTATTATTATTTGGTTCTAATGTAGAAGCTAATGCAAAACAAAGAAAAAAAATAGTATAAAATAACCAAATTAAATAATAAGTTTTTTCAAAAATTTTCCATTTAAAATCTATAATAGCAGCAAAATTCCACCATTTATAAAAATTATTGGTATCTATATTATAAAAAAGAATAGATTTTGGTTTATATAAAATTTCATTCCAATTATTATAATTATTATCTTGATATTTACAAATCTGAGGAAAAGGAATAATAAAACTAATAATTTCTTCCTTAATTTTTAAATGATGAGTTAAACTCTTATAAGATGATATTAACCTTTTAATATAACTATTATTTGATGGAATGGATTTTTTAATATAAATATTATTTGAATATGCATGAAGGGAAGTATTTGTTGAATTTTTAATAGATAAACAAATAGGTATAGATGTATATATAATATATTTTGTTACTAAATGAGAATAATGATCACATAATTTAGGTAAATATAAACTAATAAGTGCCATGTAACTGTAATCTGCTGAATTCTTTTTAATTAATTCAATAATTTTATCAAAGATTAATTGAATAATATGAATAATAAAATCGTTTTTTTCATTAATTACTACTTTTAATATTTCCGATCCAAATTTTGAAAATTCAATTGGATCATTTATAATATTTAAAATTAATGTCTTATATTCTTCATCTTCATCTTTCCTATTTTTAATCATTCTAAATATATTAATAAAATTTGGCGATGGTAATGAAGTTTGTAAATCATTAAATTCATCATTTAAAATTTTTTGATAATTACGTGAACTCCAATATTTATTATTCCAAAAATATCGAAGTTTTAATGAATCTTCAACTGTATAAATAAAGATTCCTTGTTTAGTAATTAAAGCCAAGTCCTGATTATTCAATAATTTATATGAAAATATATCATCATATTTAAAATAAATTAAAGAATAATTATTTTGCATTTTTTCCAATTTATCATTATTTTGAGAATTTCCAATTCCAATAAGTTTAACTAAATCAGAAGTTTTTCTTTCAATAATAAATTGAAATAGTTCCCCGCTTAATTGAATCATATGATTTTCTGGAAATTTATCATTATTCTTATTATTATTGATATCTTTAAGCATATCTTGTACAGTTTTGAAAATAGATAAAGTATAAATATTATTATGATAGGTAGTGTTTAACATTTGTTGAAATATATTTTTATTCAACCCATCTGTGATCCAAATATTATTTTCAACAACAGAAAATTTTTTGTTTGATTTAATTATAATAATATTTTGAGAGTTGCCAAAAATATCACTAATATCAATCGCATCAGAGGTATGAAAAGGATCTAGAAATTTGTAAAAAGTTTCATTATTGTAGCATGTTCTAATAATTAATCCTTCAGAACCATCTTCTAAAGTTACAAATTCTATTGGAAAGCCATCTACAAATAAAAAAAGTAAATAAAATTATTATCAGATATCAAAATAATAAAAATGTTGTTAAATTAATACTAACCATATTTTGAAATCCACATTCCAGTTTCCATTGAAAATATTACAACTTCTGTACTAACTTTTAATGCTAATAATGTTTGATTCTTATTTATTATTATATTATGTATATTAACGTTAGGTGAATCACCAAGTAAATATCGGTATTCCATATCAAAAGTCATAGTCAGTAAATTCCATTGAGTAAATCCATATTCATTAAAAAGAAATAACTTTGTTTGATATACAAGACAACTAATATGATGTTCTTTTATGTTTTTAGGAATTTTTATATCATATATTTGAGGAATTGTATTTGTTGTTGGTCTATTATTAACAAAAGGGTATTTATAAACTTTATAATTTATTGATATTTTATCTAACATTACTAGAATTAAATCTCCATTTGAAAGAAACCCGATCGAAATTTCATCATTCGAAGAAACGAATAATTTATCCGCATGCATAAGTTGAAGAAATTGACCTTTGTCAAAATCAATAAGACCTACACCTAAAATTAAATAATTATTATAAAGTTGGTTTTGTTCATAAAGTGTATTTTTAGTAATAATAAAAAATACTTACGAAATTTAAACCTATTTCCATAACATAATAACAAAAATTTTTGATATAACGCAAATTTATAAATTTTGTGGGGTGGATTAAGGTTGAAATACACGTCAAGTTGTTGTTGTCCATTCTCTTCGACATTGGCTAGCCATCCAAGAATTGCATTATATTCTTCACTATAAGTAACAACATAATTATCTTCTTTACTATGAGTATCAATATATTGAGAAATTATAATTTGCTCAATTCCTTTCCCGGATTTTTCCCCCACATTTTGTTTTTTTTCAAGACCAAGTACGTTCACATTCTTTAAACCATGAGCAAGACTCGACATTATCATTTTAAATTTTATTTTTCTTGCATTTGTTGTTGTTGTTGATAATGTCGATAATATATTATTATTTATTCCTTTTACTAGTCCTTTTACTCCTTCCATTTCAACCACAGTGCTTTCCATTGTCACGTAAATGAAATTTTTACTCAACAAATTTTACGGATAAAAAAAAGTTTTTTTTTCCTTGGAACGTCTTTATAATACTTCGCGCATTGTGTAAAGTTATACACGGATGAATTAACCATATACTGTGCTGTTGCACGATTATCACTTCGGAAACGATATTTATAAAATTTTGTGAAACATGTTAACTGTGAAACAAGATGGTTAATTTGTTTTTAGAAATTGAATGAATATGCGTTGAAATCGTTATGTACATCAAATTTATATTGTTATTTTCAATTTGAGAAATGTCAAATGATTTATTTAGCGTGTCAATTCAGTAACATATTTACTTAATATTAGATCTGTCTCTAAAAACTTTTTAGTTAGTAGATCGATTCAATCTTTTCAACTTCAACTAACTTAATATATGCTCCCCAAATTCCCGAAAAAAAAAATACTCACGTGATCAAAAAATCTAGTCATTTCATATTACATATTCATTAATCATTAGATGTGCTAGTAATTTATTATATCCATTGTATATTATTTGTGAGTAACTATTTTATAAATGGACGGAAGAAGAAAAAAAAAATTAATCATAATTAATTGCTTTTTTCAATCAAATGTTTGTTTTACGTGACTTTATATAAAAGTCATGGGATTTATAAAATTTTTTTATTTGGCCTCTTCCCTCCCCTAAACTTTTATAAACAATGTAATGTAAAACAAATAATTAAATTGATTTTAAAAAATTGAAAAAAAAATTAATATTATACAAGACTAAAATATTTATGAATTATAAGATTATGAAAATACATAAGGACAATTTGACCGATTCGTCCAATATGTGGATTTAGACTAAATGCGTAATAGACTAAATGTGAGATATAAAAGCCATAATGTCATTTATTAGCAAAAATACAATTCAACCATATAAATAGAACAAAAGGATTACTTAATTATCAATTATCAATTACCATAAAAATTACATCATTGTATGGTTAAGTAATCATAAAAATGACAATTGCTATGATCAATCGGTATATTTTTCATTTTCAACCTTTTCTTAGATTTTTATACATGAAAAAGTTTGAAAAAGATGAGAATAGAAAGGTGGACTTTAGAAGTTCTAGTGAACGGAATACCTCTTCAGGAATATGTAATTTCTGATTCAGTACTTGGAGTAAATATAATTAATTAATTATTAGATTTCTCCTTTTTTTTATCATATTCAAAATAAAATGATTTATAATAAATAGGCCAGTGCATCTAACGTATTGAAATCATATGTGGTCGAAGGAAACAGAAAGAAATTTTGGTATAAAAATTCAAAATTTATACTTGACTAAAATAAATTATAATTTTATTTATTTATTTATTTATTTTAGCAACAGCTACTTTTATTGCAGTTCCAGCACCTGGAACATATTATAGTATAGTGGTTTCTCCAAGTACAAGTGAAATTGCACCCAGTATTTATGTAGATGGTATAAATGACGATTCTTATGTAAAAAGTAGTAATTCATCATTTAGCATCGTTAAAGGTTTTTACAATAGAAATAGAACTACAAGATATGATTTCATTTTCGATAAAACAGAATGGATTGAAACAGATATCCCACAAAGAACTAAATATGGTGGACTCGGTGTAATATCTGTTTATTTCTATAAAGTCAAAGAAAGATATGAATCATATAGTTCATCCTTAAGCTATGATTTAAACAAAGATTTTAAAGGAGTAAAGATTCCAGAAACTAAGAAATATTTTGACGTGGCTCTTACCACAAAATTTTCTGGAGGAAAAGAACGCTACGGTGATCGCTCATCATATAAAATAGTAAGAGATGATGAACCATTGGCTGTACTTCACATTAATTATCGTTTAGCTGATTGGCTTATTCCGATAGTTGCTAATACAGCTACCGTTTACCGAACAAATACACAAAATTCCTGTGCTTCTGCTTCTACATCTACCTCATCTACATCTACCCCATCTACATTTACTACTACTGCTATTTCGTCTGCTCCTGCGTCTACCTCTTCTTCTGCTGCTACTAATATAGACATTAAAAATGAAGTTAATAATTTTGAAAACGATACTGAAAATAAACCTTTAATTACTCAATCTGTCAAAAAGAGGAAACGAGGATACCAAGAAATGATCATAATATTGGATTCGGATGAGGAGTGCACACATGAAGTAGTGGAGTTAGATTAATATGACAAATGTTTTTATTTTTCAATAATAAATATTTAATGTTCTAGAGATAGCAATTTGTTCCCGTTGTATTGTGATAACTCTATTAATAGCTAGCCTAAATATCTAAATGCATTTTATCAGCTAGCGTTCAAAAACAAATGTATAATCAAAAAAAGCTTCCCATTTCTTCAATTTTTCATATAACAGATTTTTATCTAAAAAAAAAGTTAGATTGATTTAATTCTAGCAAACAAAAGACCGTTTCAGAATATGTACTGTAATTCAGTTCTTTGAAATAAAATATAATAAGATTTGCTTAATAAAAATGAGCTAGAATTTAGATCCGTGTATCCATGTATTCGTGATATATGTTTCCGTAATCCTTATAAAAAATTAAGCCTGGATATGGATAATTTTTTTTAAAAAAATATATTAAAAATGACGAAAAAGACAAAAAAGAGTAAAAAATTATATTAAATATATAAAAAAAAAATGGGAAAAAAAAAATTACAAATTGAACGGGTAATCCATATTTATATAGCATTATATAACACGGATGATGCAGATAAATACAATATCTACAGGCTTTATCAAGTAATTTATATAATATATAATATTTTAAGGCATTTTGTTTAAAACTGATCCTCGTCAGTGCTTAAAATAGAATTTGAATTTTACCGGCTAAGAGTCCGGAATAAAAAATATTTTACCGGCTGAGGATCTGGGACAACATAAAATTTATTAATTTTTAAGTAAATATCATATTACCGTTACTTTCTTTTCTAAACTTATTTATCTTTTGCATATAAAACAGAACATTTAAACTATTATTTTAATTTTATTTTTCCCAAGTAATTTATAATATTTGCCGATATGCAAAAGTTTTTACAGCCGTTGATAGTAAAATTTTTCCGAATAAAAATCCGTTTCAAAAAATTTTTACCGGGGATCTTTTAAAAATTCCGGAATTTTATCATCTATTTTAAGCACTGATCCTCGTTCATAGTCTTCTATATACAATTATTCAAATCCAAATCACTAAAAAAAAGTAAAAAGGGAATATTAGTACGTTTCCAAAACAAAAAACCTCTTTTCAACTTACAACTATCCAAGAGACTGACCAGGCAGAAAAAATATTAAAAAAGACAGGTTTAACCATTTTACAATAAAAAAACTATCCGTGGATATTATCCGAAATAATAGTATCCGCAAGCATTGTATTATACGCATGTGTCACAAATTAATTTCTTTAAAAAGTAGTTTAATGTTTTGTGTGACAAACATTTTTTCGAAATTTTAAATAAAGGTGCGCTCGGCTGTTTTGTTTTTTTTTTTGTTGAATACAATTCCAGAGTATCAAATTTTTATTGAATGAATAAAAATCATCATGACCACTTTAGACTTACAAACAGGTAACTTATCAGTTTCCGAAAAATATGAATAGAATATTTTCTTTATATCATGCATTCGAATTTTATAGAATGTTGAGGAAGCAATAGCCAATCTTAACGTTAAGCTATTTATTACTCAGAAACGGGAGATTGGAGACGTTTTTCAGGAATATCAGCGACAGAATATTGACGTTGATGTTCACATAATTGCAGGCGATAAATGGAACCAAAAACTGTTTCAAGTTCACAAATTGATTCTGAAGGAACGAAGCGATTATTTTAAAGTAGCACTATCTGATCAATGGGTGCGAAAAGATCCAAACGGAATCATTATCTTTCGAAAAGATAATATATCACCGGAAATATTTGATTTGCTCCTTGAGTAAGGCACATGATCTTAATAGTTTGTTAATAGTTCCTGATTATTTTAATATTTGGTAACCATTCGTTGATTTGCAGCTACATTTATACCGGCAAGGTCTCGGTGCCACTTTGCGATACAAACGTTGATTTTGTGGATTTGGTTGGAGCGGCCGATGAGATTTTGCTCCCACAATTGGTTACTTCCTTAGAAGGATACCTTGTTGACATGTATTTATCAGAGTCCACAAAATCACTTGAAGTTGAAACATGGTTGCAATCAAACATCGTTCGCTTAGTTTCACTAAAAAAAGGTGGATACATCGTATTTTTATAAAATAGGTTTCATATTTGTCGTTTGTCTTTTTTATTCTCATGTATACTTTGTTTCAGATATTCCGAAAGGTTTAAGCTTAATTCGATCACGATTTAAAAAACATGTTCGAGTAACAGGTCGTGATTCCATCCGAGAGATCATCAACAATAAAAATGTATGTTCAGAATTTTCTATTTTATTGACAATCAAATCTCATGATAAATTGAATAAAAATGCTTTTTATTTATACATTCTATAGGAATCCACGATATACGTTAATACCCTTTTAAGAATTTTCAACAAATATCGTCACATGGTTCAAACCATATTCGAGAACGAAGCAGGATTTGTAGCATCATTTAATGAAGTCCGTTTCTAATTCATTTACAGTTAACATGTTTTAGGTCCTTTTATATAATTTACATCATTTTTCGTTTTCTTAAGTTTTGCGATGAATTTATCAATTGCAACGAACTTTGCACCAATCCATTTTTGTCATCATCATCACAATTGCTTGTGGAATTTTGTGACATATTTCTTCGCCGGAATGAAAAAAGTTCAATGGTCGATAACAAGGATGTTATTGACAATATTGTAAGCGATCAAGGACAATATTCGGTTTTTAAATAACGTTTGGACAGCAAATTAATTAAAATTTTTTTTTTATTTAAGATAAACATATTTAAATATCTCCGTAATAAAGATTTTTTCGAAAAATTTTATTCCCAACTGTTAGCTGAACGTCTTTTGACTCAAAGCTCTTTCTCCGAGGAGGCAGAATTGAACATGATTTCCAGATTAGAGGTTTGGTCAGCATATTGGTTATTCTTAATCTCTGAATTGCTTTAATCTTGCGTTCCTTATATAGAATGAATGTGGCATCGAATATACATCCAAAATGCGACTTTTGTTCCATAATATTGGATTAAGTAAGGATCTTAATAATCAGTTCAAGGAACATTTGAATACTGATGATGCAGAACAAGGTGGTGCGATAATTTTGTTGTTTAACTAAATAATCATTCTGTCAATTAACTGTAAACTGCTGTTGTGTCTTTTCAATAGTTGATTTCTATATTTTAGATATGGAAGCCTTGCCAATGTCACCAATTGTTTCCAACTTGATCATTCCAGATGAAGTGTGTTAAAATCGTGAATTTTCTTGTCTTAATATCTATTTGGTTGCCTTATGATATTTTATTTTCACAGATAGAGAAAACTTTTCGGCGTTTCAAGAAATTTTATAAAGACAAATATCCTTCCCGTAGAACAAATTTGCTACACCATTTATCAAAAGGTGAATTAAAGGCAAATTACCTAAAGACACCAAAAGTATTCCAGGTGAAAATAAATAGGGTTTTTTTAGAAATCATTATATTAGTAAATAGATCTAAATAAAATTTTTCCCATAGGCATCAACATATCAGATGAGCATTCTTCTACAGTATAATAAAAACACTTCTTATACCCGTAAAGAATTGCTTCAGAATACGGGTATAGACCAAGATTTGTTGGATCAACAACTAAAATATTTAACTAATTTAAAACTTTTGCATAGAAATTTTGATTATGAAAAGACAACATACGACTTGAATTTTGAGTTCAGTAGGTTGGTTCATGAACATCTTTGAAGTTACCACGTGATCTAAATTTAAGGTTACGTTTTCATTTCCCACAGTGAAGCATTTCAAATCATATTAAAAGATCCTGAAGAAGCAATGCAATTTCATTTTGAACTCCAACGTAAACTTGAGCGTAGAAGGAAGTTTCAAATTGAGGTTTGTATATTTTTTTTTGACATTTCATTACTATTATCTTACGTGATATAATAATTCTTTGTAGGGCGCAGTTTTACAAATTGTACGTCATGATAGAGGAATTGGACGTCTTGAATTAATGAATGGAGTTATCGATAGATTTAAACATAATTTCATTCCAAAAATCCCTGTTATTAAAAAAGTAATTGAAAGTTTAATAGAAAGAGAATATATAAAGTATGTAGATAATGGGTATAGAAAAGTATAATCTATGATTACTTAGAGTTACATAATTTTTTTTTTTGTTTTTGTTCAATATTTTCAATTAACTAAAGCTTTAATATACTGTATATGTTTTTACCAATATATATACAAATTTTTTGTTTTTCTTTTTTGTTTTCTTCAAAATTAAAGAATTACAAAGTTTTTGTAAACTTCATTTGCAAAGTTTTAAGAATTATGCATATTTCTTTTAATAGATAATGATAAAGATAAAATAAAAATTAATAAAAGTATAAAGAAAATATGATGATTAATTTATAAAGATTAATTATGAAAAATAGGATAACAGATAATATATATATAAGAACTATATAGAATTTAATAAATATTAAGTAAAATTTAATAAAAATATAAAAATAGTAAAAAAGATTAACTTATGAAAGGTAATAAGTATGGATAGTAAAGTAGTAAAAAATTATAAAGCAATCAAAAAATTATTAGAACAAATAAGATAAAAAATTTATATTGTAACAAGTTATATAAGAAATATATAGATTTTGATGTAAATGTTTATGATTTTCTTTTAATTGGTTATTATTAGTTATTATTAGTTAATATTATTAGTATGAAATTCAAACTTTAAAGCATTGCTGTACAGAAATAAGTAGAAAGATACAAATCTGAGCAAGCATTAAAATTTTTAAGAAGAGAGGAGACATCAGAAAAAATATTAAAAATGTAAAGTTACTAGGATTAAAAGTGAAATATCTTTTGGCATAACAATGATGAAGATGATGAAAAAATTAAAATTAACCTAAAAGGAATTTCAAATGAATTGATATGTGAACCAAATGTCAAAGTATACTAGTAATACTACATGATAAAATTCTAACTTCCTTTTATTTCATGTAGTGATGGGATTTTTTAATTTTTAACTTAATAACTATTTTTAATTTTAACTTAATAAGTACTTATTAAGTCAATAATTTAAATTAACATAGGATTTTTAATTTTTAAGTTAATAATTAGTCTTAATAATTAACTTAATAAGTACTTAATAAGTACTTATTAATTAAAAAAGATTTGAAATAATTTTTAAGTCCCATCACTAATTTCATGTATTTTAAAGTTTGTTTCCATTATTTAGTAGAAGTAGGCTGTATTAATATAATTAACTGATTTTAGCAGTACCAAAAAGAAATTATTGAGAAAGTAGAAAAAATGGACTAATATACAAGAATATTTATGAATTATTATATGCATTCCTAAATATTGTAGCATTCTGCTAGCATTGCAATTATAATTTAATGGAGTTATACTTTATAGACTTGAAATATGATTGCCTTTACTGCTCATAGCTATTTTTTACAACTAGACTTATAATAGATATAATAACAATCCTACTTGCAGGAGTCATCATTCACCATTTGTTAGCTTTAGAGATATATAATTTATTTTTTTAAGTTTACTTCAAGAAATTTTTCTTAATTCATTTTATAACTTTTATTTACCTTTTATAATGGCAAGAATATTATTAGATGAGAAATTAGGATCATTCTAATAATTATATAAGATTAAGTAATTAGAAAGTCACTTGATTTATTGACCATAAAGATCTACATATTGTAGCATATTTTTCATATATTTCTTTTTTTTATATTTCTTTTATTATATTAGTTATAATTATTATATTATATTTATTTCTTTTATTTCATTTATAATTTATATATTTAAAGGAAATGTAAAATGTATAAATATACTAGACATTTATCTCTATAAGAGATAAGTTGTTCTATGCAAATATATCTATAAGACTACAATTCATAAAGATACAATTTCAATAAATAATTAAACTGCCTTTTTGTATTTAAAGATTTTGATTGAAATGCTATTATTTAGCAATTTCCAGATTCTTACTTCATAGTATGTATCTTTCTGAAGTTATTTATAATTTACTGCTTAATGAACTGAGCTGGTGAACAATTGGTGATTCCTGCTCAATTAACTGTATTTTTGGAATTGTATGCTGTATTACAACTTAACTAAATCAGAAGTAAAATCACAACAAAAAAAATATCGTAAAAGAAGACCTATTGATTAAAAACAAATCTATTATACCCATTGTTATTTTGCTGAATCTATCTTTGTAAATAATATTTCAGATAGTATAATGTTAAAAACTAAGAATATTGATTAAACATAAGAAGTAATAACATATAGAATACTGATAAATAAACAATTAATCAATAGATAAATAATTAATTAAAGAATTAGAATGACTTAATAAGGTGTAGCAAATTATATGACTTGTATAACTTAAAGTAGTACCTAGGGGATAAATAAATATATAGGGAGGCTGATCAACAAATACTAAAATTGCAGCTATATATAAATTATTATGTATTACTAATAAAATGTAATAATACCCCATGTTTAAAGTAAAAATTAGCCAAAATCCATGAAAAAAAAATTGTTGATTGGTAATAATAGAATGTGAAACTATATGATATGTAATTTTTATTAGAACTAGTATTCACCTGTTAACTACGTTAACAGTTTATATAACAATTCCATATATTTATAGTAGTAATGCACAATTCATTTTTTATATATACAGAATGGAATTTTTTGTGTCCTTGATTTATCCTTGTTTTTTTAAAAAAATAATTTCTTTCAATTGTAAAAAATATTTTTTTATTTATTCTTTGGGTATTACTAAACGATTGCCTGAACAATCATTGCCTGAGTTTTTTTTTCATAAGTTATATGATTTATAATATATAAATATGCAAATGATTATCATCAGAAAAAATTTTTTTTGTCCTTAATGATTTAAATTTTTTTTGACAAAAAATTTATGTAGCTACGTATTTTATTAAAATAGTTATTAATTTAATTTTTTAATAAGAAATAACATAAAGAAACCTAATAATGAAAATAAAAAAAAAAGAATTAAAAAAAAATAGTAACAATATTAAAAAAGAGAAATGAAACAAAAATGTAATATGAGGGCAAAAAGATCAACAAAAGAAACGAAGGTGTGAATGGAAAAGAACAAAAACAAAAAGAAGCAAAAAGAA